>CM068306.1:59062914-59227684 GCA_034768735.1 Schistosoma mekongi | reverse complement strand
CGCAGAGTAAACCATTCTGTGCAAATTACCCTCGCCAAAGCTTTCGATATGGTAGATCATCGAAATTTTTTGCAGGAAATTGCAGTCAATGAATATTAATGGGTATGGCTGGTATGGCTGTGTAGCGGTAAATAATCCCCAAAATAAATAGTTACATAGGTCCTGGACATTGATGCTGACCATGTTTGTTTTAGCGGACACTACTAAGTTGAAGGCGCTCGGTCACGCATCACTACCACTTCTCGCCACGCCGTATCGAAACAAGCAACCCTCTCTAGTTTGCCAGCCTAGACGTTGCTAACCCATTGCCGCTCCATTCACGATCAAATATAACTTCTCTTCCATCCTTCATTGCCTTCTGATTTTCTTCTCATTCATAAGAGTGGGTTCAATCGTTAGAAGTTGCTCTGGTAATAATCCAAACTTGGTCATATACCGGGTGCAACTTCATTGGTGAGCCCGACGTGATCTGGACACGTTCATAACTGTGAGTTCGTTCCTGTTTGTAGTTTTTAACAGTATTTTTGGTGTGATTATCATTTTTTTTTTGCACGTTTTGATCGCATTTATTTTTATATTTTTATATATTGCATATATAGCATGACTGATCAGAATCCTAATTTCATTAAGATCAAAACTCCCACACCCCCGAACTTCCAGCTCATTCCTTTCTGGACAGAAAACATAGAAGCTTGGTTCTGCTACGCAGAAGCCGAGTTTCGAGACCACGCTGTGACAGATCCACGTGTTCAATTCCTTGCCGTCGTAAGGTCACTTCCGCGTGAATTGAACAGGTACGTCACCCCTTTCTTTTTCAGCCCTGACTGCCTAGAACCTTATGACCAATTCAAAAGATCGATTCTCAAACGCGGAGACTTGTCCGATAGACAACGTCTTGATGAGTTGTTCCACACCATCGAGCTAGGTAGTGGTTCAGCAACGGAAATGTTGACGCGCATGCGAGAGGTAATTAGTCAACGCACTTTCGACGAAGGTCTTTTCCGTCAACTCTTCTTATCAAAACTGCCACAACAAGTGCAAGCAGTTCTGGTAACGTTTAATAACAACTCAGTAGATGAACTAGCCTCATCTGCTGATCGAATTCGGGAGATCACCAGAACTCGCGACAATCAGGTTTATTCCATTACCGAAAAACCTCAGGCCACCGAAAACGACGTAACGAAATTGTGTAATGCTCTTTCTCGTTTTCTTGACCTAAAGGAAAGACATCGACCGAACAATTCTCGTCGACGAAGTACGTCACGGAGAAGGTCGTCGTCTCGACCTCGACGAAACGAAAATTCACATTAGTGTTGGTACCACAACACCTATGGAAAAAATTCCAAGAAGTGTAGAGACCCCTGTTGTTTCCCTAGACATAGACCGATTGTTGACGCATCGGAAAACTATTCCGCCGGCACGCGTTAGCGGCAACCGTAGCCGGTGGAAGCAGCCGCCTGTTATTTATCACTGATGTGATAACGAAGGTTCGCTACCTCGTCGATACTGGCGCAGAAGTTAGCGTTCTTCCTGCAGCTCCATCTGATCGCCATCACGAAGCTGCGTTCGATTTACAGGCAGCCGATGGAAAACACATAGCTACGTATGGTAAACGATACGTCTACTTAAACGTGGGTTTACGAAAACCCATACACTGGATTTTCACCATCGCCGATGTGAAAATACCCATCATAGGCATGGATTTACTTAGCCACCACAACTTGCTTGTGGACCCTAGTAAAAAGAGATTAGTGGATAGTAACACAAATCTATACGTTCGTGGAACCGCTGCAACAGGTTGTAGCTTATGTCCTCTTCGTTTTAAACATTTAATTAACCCTTATTTTCAGCCGATACTCGACAAGTATCCAGATCTGAATAAGGCGTCATCGAAATTATCATGTGTAACCAGCAATGTTACACATCACATCACCACTACAGGTCAACCTGTATTCTCCAAAGCACGCCGACTCGCGCCTGAAAAACTAAGGATTGCGAAAAACGAATTCGATCATATGATTGACTTGGGAATAATTCGACCTTCCAGTAGTCCATGGTCATCTCCATTACATATGGTCCCGAAGAAAGATAGCAATGACTGGCGTCCCACCGGTGACTACCGACGTCTTAACGCCCAAACTACGCCTGATCGTTACCCTTTACCGCATATCCACGATTTAACGGCCACTCTGAAGGGAATGACAATGTTTTCAAAACTCGACTTGGTAAAGGCGTACAACCAAATACCGATGTCTGAAAATGATATCCCGAAAACCGCTATCGTAACTCCATTTGGCCTTTACGAATTCCTCCGAATGCCTTTTGGGTTGAGGAACGCAGCACAAACATTCCAACGCTTCATTGATGACGTGTTCCGCGGGCTTGACTATGTCCATGCATACGTCGACGACTGCCTGATAGCAAGTCCAGACGAGGTAACACATATGAAACACTTGGACACAGTCTTTAGTAGACTACAACAATATGGAGTAACCATAAACATACAGAAATGCCAAATCGGAACAACCTCGTTGGACTTCCTGGGGCATACTATAAATGCGAATGGTATACAACCCCAAAAACACAAGGTGGCGGCTATTCTGGAATACCCGGAACCAACCACCATCAAGCAGTTGCGAGCTTTCAATGGATTGGTAAGTTTCTACAGACGGTTTATACCGAACTGTGCATCTGTCATAAAACCACTAACGGATCAGTTTCATGGAAATAAAAAAGTGGTCACAATGGATGCAGACTCAAAGAAAGCCTTTACTGCGACTAAAGAAGCAATAGCCAATGTGACTATGCTGGCACATTACATTACCGAAGCTCCTGTCAGCATCGCGGTTGACGCATCTGACTCAGCGATTGGCGCAGTTCTGCAACAATGGACTGATAAAGCTTGGCAACCTTTAGCATTTTTCTCAAGACGACTAAACGATACCGAATCAAGATACAGCACTTTTGGTCGTGAACTGCTAGCCATGTACTGTGCTGTGCGACATTTTCAACATTCCATCGAAGGCCGGGAATTTACAATATTCACCGACCATTAACCACTGACGTTTTCTATGAAGTCATCTCCAGATAAGTACTCTCCGCGAGAGTCGAGTCATCTAGACTACATTTCCCAGTTCTCTACTGATATACGACATATATCTGGAGCTAACAATGTAGTTGCCGACGCCTTATCACGAATACATGCCTTGAAGGTATCGACCAAGGTATCGACCTTGTTAAACTAGCTCGACTTCAAAATGAAGACAATGATCTTCATCACGAGTTATCCACAACAACGCTTAAACTTGAAACGAAGACGATTGGAAAAGGTAAGAACACTTTAATTTGTGATTATTCTACAGGTACAGCCCGTCCAATAGTTCCCAAGAGTTATCGACGAATCATCTTCGACACATTGCACAACCTCTCTCATCCTGGAGTTCGTGCTACGTCTAAACTAATTGCTCAGAGATTCTGCTGGCCAAGGATGAATAAAGACATCAAAGAATGGGCACGCTCCTGTGCAGCATGCCAAAAGAGCAAAGTAATTCAGCACAATAAATGTCCTCTTGGCACTTTTCCAACTCCCGACGCTCGATTCAACCATGTCCACCTTGATTTGGTAGGACCCTTACCTGGATCAAATGGGTTTTCTTATCTTTTGACATGCGTGGACCGTTTTACACGCTGGTCAGAAGCGATTCCCTTAAAAGACATTACTACCGAAACGATTGCTCGCGCTTTCGTCGAACGATGGATAGCGAACTTTGGTTGTCCACCTACAATAACGACAGACCGTGGACGTCAGTTTGAATCTGGATTGTTCCACTCTCTGACAAAATTTCTTGGAGCGACGCGCTTCCGAACAACAGCCTACCATCCACAATCTAACGGTTTGGTAGAAAGATTTCATCGACAGCTGAAAGCATCCCTTTCAGCTACAAACATGCCGCAGTGGACAGAGGCTTTGCCACTAGTCTTACTCGGTATCCGAAGCATGGTAAAAGAAGATGTCGGGTGCAGTGTGTCTGAATTAGTTTACGGAACGACTCTTCGATTACCAGGTGAGTTTTGTGGAAACCGCTTCCACCTCGACAAACTTGGATATAAATTCTTACGTGAACCGGCTTACAAATGCTATGCGTTCAGTTAAGCCAGTTCAAACTCGACGACAATCGACAGACACTTTCATCTAACCCGCCTTAAAATATAGTACACACGTTTTTGTACGTCGTGACGCTCTACGCCGACCTCTTGATGCGAATTACGAAGGACCATACGAGGTTTTGAAACGTGAAACAAAGTACTATACGATCGATAAGAATGGACACGAAGAGAACGTCAGCATTGACCGCCTCAAAGCAGCTTACCTAGAAGGTAAACCCTTCGATGTCCAACTCGCCACAACACCGCCAAAACTCGACATGAGCAAAGTCGCCATGCCTCAAGCAACAACCAACGAGCAAGTGGAAATTCAGAAGAGCTCCATAACGCCGAGAGCTACACGTTCTGGTAGAAATGTACGATTTCCAGAACACTTAAATGAATATTACGTCTATTAATTTCCTTTTCTAATTTTCCACTGTGTGTATTGTGAATATCTATATATACAAAATAAAAAAAAATTGAATAAAAATATTTTGCTTTTACTTTATGGTATCCATTTTTGTTTACACATTTTCGTATGTTTAAAAAAAATATCAGAAAAAACCTTTTTTATTATTCATGTTAGCGTTGCCGACATTTTATGCATTTTTGTAGCTGTATTTAGCCGCCAAATTGCTTTTAAATATGTATATATATATATATTAATGAAATGCTTATATTTAAGTTTATTATTTTTTTCTTTTGGTTTTCCAGGACGCCTGGAAACGACCAGAAGAAGACGGAAGAGAACGATAACATTTTGTACATTTTTTTTTATGTAACGACACCCTAGCATAGGCACTGACGGCCAGAAGCTGCACAATATCCAAGCTATCAAAGGAACGTTTACCAATGTTTAACGCATTGGGTTTTATCCTTTGGCTGGTACGTCATAGGGTCCTCACGAACCCATTAGGAGGGTTGTGAACTGTAGCGGTAAATAATCCCCAAAATAAATAGTTACATAGGTCCTGGACATTGATGCTGACCATGTTTGTTTTAGCGGACACTACTAAGTTGAAGGCGCTCGGTCACGCATCACTACCACTTCTCGCCACGCCGTATCGAAACAAGCAACCCTCTCTAGTTTGCCAGCCTAGACGTTGCTAACCCATTGCCGCTCCATTCACGATCAAATATAACTTCTCTTCCATCCTTCATTGCCTTCTGATTTTCTTCTCATTCATAAGAGTGGGTTCAATCGTTAGAAGTTGCTCTGGTAATAATCCAAACGTAACTTGGTCATATACAGGGTGCAACTTCAGCTGACTACCTGAGAGACAGGTCTGTAAAGGTAAATAGTTCCCTAAACAAATAATTGCATAGGCTTTAATCATTGAAGCCTACCATGTTTATTTCAGCGGACACGACTAGTTGAAGACGCTTGGTAATATTACATTGCCAGATAACGTCATGACACGATGTGGGAGAGGCCTCTCTCTCTTGTTAGTCAGTCTAAACGTTGCTGTCCTATTGGAGTTCTGCTTAATCAAACATAACTTCTTAATAATCCTTCATTGACTTTTGGTTTATTCCTATTCGTACGAGTGGATTCAACCGTTAGAAGTTGTTCTGGTTAGACAGCAAAAACGTAAGATGGTCATATATCGGGTACACTTTAGGTCTTTAGAGATTAAAATTATTACTGTTTATTCTAATTGGCTTACAATAACTAGCAGTGTGCCACAAAGTTCCATCCTTGGACTAATCATACTGTTTATGACTAACCTTCCTACTTACTTAAAGTGACGTGCACTTCTAAATGCAAAATGTATTTCAAACCGGAGGAAGATTCAGGGTCCCACATTAAGACGACTTAGAAAGCATAAACGAGTGGGATTCTTACACTAATAAGTGTAAAATTCTAAGGGTGATCAACGGGAATACATTTTAATAAGTCCGATGTTACGCTTTCTACTTCAGAAGAGAATCCAGGTATAGCCCTCTGAAATACTAGGCGGGTTTATTTCCAGTGATATGCCTCGTGCAACAAAGCATACACAGTCTTGGGTTTTCTTTTTAGAACCTTAGACTGTTTTGCTCCTGAACTCTTCATATGTGTGCATTACTTAACTAGGAATCAAATTAAAAAAACTCATATATCACGTCTCTTTATTTTAAGAGGAATATTTTTATTTTAAAACGAGTCCAAAGATGTTCGACTAAAAGCTAGTTAAACTAAAAAACTAAACCTACTCTGATCAATCCAAAGCGTTAAGATTGCATTCTATGCAGTACAAGAAAGCCAAAAGAGTACGATCTTCACCGTAATTAGTTGATAGCAAAATGTGGCCACTAACTAAACCTAAGAGGGCATTCGCACAGAATAAAACACGAGAGAACTTGCACAAAATTAGTGCTTTACTCTTGTCAGGATATGAAAACTGTAGAACTGCATGTCTAAAAAGGTTGTGTTGACATCTTCCACCGAATCTTTCAAAGGAGGGCTAGACGTATATCTTGATTGTAAGCAATGAAAAACTATATTGCACGAGCAGAACGATGTTTACTCCTAATTTTAACTCCTTATTTAATCCCCTTTTTTCCTAGCTTTCATAGCCATATAATTAGTGCTGCACTCTTTAAAACCAAAAATACTCCTGCTACTTAGATCATATAGCAAGCTGCGAGAATTTATTAATTATGTGAAGCTAAGCTAAATTATTGATTACAGAAACCAGCCCGGCAATTTAAATATTCTCGCCACTGTTTAGTGGCGGACTGGGTACAGTTATGAGATTTTCAGCCTGATATGAGATTATCTCAAGCTGTTTTAATCCTAAGCGGTAAATATGGAGAACACTTCGTACGGTTCGGCGGATACTCCCCCACTCCTTTATCTTTAAAGAAGCTTATTGCATTCGGCAAGGTCGGGTCTATTCAAAAGTCTGCTTCATTTTTGGCAGATGAGCTTCCTGTACGTCTAGCAAACATTTTGCAAGAAATCCACTTACTACCTGAGCGGCTTGTCAGAACCCCTTCTGCTTCACTTGTGCGCCGATGGTTTGTCGAACCTATTAATAATAACCCTTCAGGTATGAACAAAGTTTCTGCGAATTAATGGACTTCGAAAAAATAACATGGGATGAGAAAAGTCTAAATCAATTTAACGAACTTCTCGCCAGTATTCGCAGTCGGCATACAACTGTTGTTGAAACAATGGCGCAGGTTTCTTCGTATTTCCTAATCGATATACTTGTTTTCTAATCTAGGGTGTAATGGAAATGCAAGAAAGACATAAGACTGACATAATTACAAACAACCAAGTGCAGTACTTTTTGGACAGGTTTTATATGATGAGGATCAGTATTCGTATGCTGCTAAGTCAGCACTGTAAGTTCCACATTTTGCATTACTGTCAAACTTGATTATATCTACGGTGTTTCATGATATAATGATTTACCTACGATACATCTTGTGGTTGGTCGTTTCGAATCGTTGCCCGATGTTGGCTGTAAAGATTTTACGAAACCTTGTATGTGTTAAGTACGCATGCGTACAGTACTTCTATATTTTAATATTTCTTTATTGGAAATAAAATAGGTGAAAATTATTGTAAATGTCTCTGGATTAACCTCTTTTAGCTGTTTTTAGGTGTCACTTGTTTAAATTTCATTTTAGTGCTTATGTTTGGTTCCGAGTTGAATAAGCATAGGAGATACGTAGGTTCAATTGATCCTGACTGTAATGTTCGAGAAATTTTGGATGATGCGTACGAAGATGCCAAATTTCTCTGCGAGCATTACTATTCAGCCGCTCCCGAAATGACGGTCCAAGTGCATGGAGGTAAGATATCTAACCCTTAAATCTTACATACTTCGTTTTTGTGTGAGATATTACCACACATTTTGTAATTATGATAATTGTAAAATGAGAATTATTGACATTTTGTCCATGCGTCATAAAAGCAACATGCTTTAAATACCTATTTGCAAGTGCCTTTTTACTAATACTATGGTGTCTTAGTGTATTAGCATTATAATCCAAATGGCGTGTGACTTTTGTATACAATGACAAATTCTGTATTTCAAAATTCCGTATTATACTTCATTAAATTACCTGCTTTTCCAACCGTGTGAAACGTGGTTAAGTGTTTCCACACGGGATATTTTTTAGGACTGAAGATACTAGCCTAATCACACTAATTTCACTAGCATAATGACATTTATTTGTAAGGTTAAAGGTATATCTGCATCTTCACACATCTGGATAGCTTGCGATTATCTCATATCTAAGGAAATGCAGTAATAGAAAGCTAATTATTACATAGACTATATTCTTAGTTTCTACTCATTTTTCTGAAAAAAGCAATGTTAATTCCAACAGTTTCTTTAGTGTAACCCCAAACGACCAATAATTATTTTACGAACAGTATTACGCACTTTCTTGTCTCGATTTATTTGAAACTTGCTAGGTGCCCGAGAGTACTAAGGTAGTCATGTTTTATCTTAATGGATTAACAATACCTCATACCTCTAACAGCATAAGAGATCATTTTGCTCGAGGTCAAATCCCACCCTCAACTCTCAATAACTTCCTTATTCCCACGATTAACCCGACGAGCCTAACCTTATCACCTCACGCCTCTAACGCTAATGGTTTGAGTTCACAAAACGTTATTCCTGGTCTCCTGAAACCTCACACTAAACTACATATCGGAGCTTTTAACATTCGAACCTTAGGCCAAATAGGACAACAGGCCTCCCTAGCCATGACCCTTAATTCTCGTTCCATCGGTGTCTGCTGAGTCTCTGAAATGCGTATACAGGACGTAAGTACAAACATACGCTTGACCTCACCTTGTGAAAATAAAGAACCGGTCCGGTTCACCCTTCGTGTTTCCGGAGACCCCACTACTACTACTCGAGGCCTTTCTGGTGTAGATATAGCACTAAGTTGAAAAGCTTAACGGGCACTCCTTGATTGGATTCCCATAGACAGTCGCTTAAGCGCTGTCCATCTAAACGGGATGGTAAGGACTCGGAAAGATAGGGACACACACTGTTGCTTCTTTGTTATCTCTGCCTACGCTCCCATTGATTGCAGCTCAGATGAAGTAAAAGATGAATTTTACAGAAAGCTTTCCAACCTCCGAAAAGCTAAGCGCACTGATGTAGTGATTATGGCTGGTGACTTTAATGCCCAAGTAGGTAGATTAGACGAAACCGAAAGGCACCTAGGTGGATCCTATGGTGTCGAGGCCCAGCGAACAGATAATGGCGACCGTTTATTACAACTGTGCTCAGATAATCGTCTATTTCTCGCAAGCACTAACTTTAAACATAAGGAAAGACATAAGTTGACATGGCGGCCTCCACAGTCAACTCAACGTTGGTCTCAAATAGACCACATTGCTATCAGCCACCGTTGGAGAGGCTCGATAGAAGACTGCCGCTCATTTTGGAGCACATGTTTAGACTCAGACCACGCTTTAATACGAGCGTGTATTAGTCTGCGTCTCACTGGACGTAAATGACCCACGGCAAAGATCCCCATAAGAATCCAACTTAATGATGAAAAAGTCAAGAATATATTTCAGGAACAACTTAAAAACCAACTAGTCAACTGTACAAACGATACCCACCCCGAGTCAGTTTGAAACGATATCCAAAAAGCTGTTGAAACAGCAGTAACATCTACTAGCAAACTAAACCAAAAAGTTAGGAAAACTCAGTGGATTTCAGCTGCGTCTACTGAACTGATAGATGCTCGGCAACACATCCCGTCTAGTTCTAAATACGATGAGGAGCGAAGGCAACTTAAACGCAAACTGGTTAAAAGCTTACGAAATGATCGTGAGCAGTAGTGGTTGGCGAAAGCTAAAGAGATGGAAAAGGCAGCGGCAATAGGTAATAGTAGGCAACTGTTCAGACTTATCATCATCATCATCAACGTAGAACCGGGCACAAACGCCTGTAGGTTCAAGTTGCCATACCACAATAACTCTACGAGAGTATTGAGGTAACGTATAGATAGAATACAAGAGAGAAGAGTAAGTAAAGATGTCCAGAAAATAACAATAGAATTTAAGATCTAGATGAGGTTAAAGAGTGAATACACTTGCGCCACTGTGACCGGTTCTGAGCTATATCACCTAGTGTCTCCAGCCATTTGTTGCGATCATCACGCGGACCCCAACCAGGTAGTCTACATCTACCTACATGGCTTAGACCAGTAGTCAAGGACTTCATGGACTGATGCCATGTTTTAGTTTGGCCGCCCCTAACCTTCTTCCATCCTATTTCGGCCCTAGCTAACATGGCGCGACGGGGTAGACGGTGGTCGGGCATGCGCAATACATGTCCTAGCCATCTCAGTCGATGAAGGTTAATGACCTCTTCAACTGATTTACCGTGTTTCCCAAGAACCTTTCGTCTAACCTCACTATTACTAGTCCGGTTATTCCATGGTATACGAGCGATGTTACGAAGATTCCTATAGTCAAATATGTGGAGACGACGCATATCTTGAGTTTTCATGGCCCACGTCTCGCAGCCATATGTTAAGATGGCGCGGATTGCTGCGCAGTACACCCGGCCTTTCGTTGAGACACGGATATCTCGTCTGCGCCACAAGTGCCGTAGATTGGCAAATGCCAATCGAGCTTTCTGGATCCGCGCTGAGATTTCATCAGACACCGACCCATCAGGGGTAATGAGACTTCCAAGATAAGTGAAGCGATCAACGCATTCAATTACTTCACTCCCTATAAATAATTTGGGGGAAGAAGCAGGCTAGTCCTGGAGTAACATTTTGCATTTGGGAGGTGAGAAGCGCATCCCAAATATGCCTGCATTGTTACTCAACGTGTTCAAGAGACCTTGAATGCTGTGTGCATCTTCACCAAATATGACTATATCATCTGCATATTCTAAGTCGACGAGAGAGCCTCCTGGAAGGAGACTAATCCCAGAGGACTTAAAAGAAGTGAGAGAGATTTCTAACAGTACGTCTATGATGAAATTAAATAAAAATGGGGATAAGGGGCAACCCTGACGGACTCCACTTGAGGATGAAGTTTCTCGTGACAATTCGCCATATGCTCTGACTCGACCAGTGGTGACCGAGTAGAGAGCCTTTATAAGGTTAATGTACTTTTGAGGTACGCCTTTTAATGACAAACATTGCCACAAGACTTCACGGTCAACAGAGTCGAACACTGCTTGTAAGTCAAGAAATACAACTATAGTTGGGCGTTGGTACATATGTCTGTGTTCGAGGACCTGGCGCAGGGTGAATATGTGATCAATGCAGCCCCGGCCAGGTCTGAAACCAGCCTGGTTTTCCCGAGTCTGTTGTTCCCTAGTGTTGGTTAAACGTCGGATGATTATAGTGGCTAATATCTTAGATACTATATTAGTCAAACTGATTCCTCTGTGGTTATCACAAGAGGATTTCTGTCCCTTTTTGTAGACTGGAACAATCAGCGATCGAGACCAGTCAGATGGGATGGAGTTTAGTTCCCAGACTTTGGCTAATATATCAGTCAACCTGCACGTTAAAACTATACCACCATCCTTGAAGATATCGGTAGACAACATATCAGGCCCTGCTGCTTTCCCACGTTTCAATTTACTTATGACGTTTTCAACTTCACTGAGAGTTGGGGGACCTGTGTCAGTTTTCCATTCGGGTAGTTTGGAGATTGTGGGTAAGCTAAGCGTGGCTGGGGGCCAGTTAAACTGTTCCTGAAAGTGTTCTGCCCAGCGTTCTAATCTTCTAGATTGAGAGTAGATCAACGACCCATCTTTTTCGGAGATGATTTCACTAACTGCCGATTTTTTGATACCGGTGTCCTTAATAAGTCGGAACAGCTGTCTACTATTGCCTGCCGCTGCTGATGCTTCTATCGCTTTTGCTTTTGTTGCCCACCACTGTTCACGATCCATACGCAGACTCTTTGTCAGTCTACGTTTCAGTTGTCGTCGCTCTTCATCATACTCCGAGCCTGCTGGAATGAGTTTTCGAGCCTCCATCAGTTCCCTAGAAGTACTAGAGATCCAATGGTCTTTCATTGGATTCGGGTTAGATGCTGATAGCGCTGCTGCGTATACACCTGCTTTAAAATCATTCCAAGCTACTTCGGGGGAAACCTGTTGGTCACGGGCGACTAAATGCTTAGCCAAACCATTCCTAAATGCAATCTTCGCCTTCTCACTTTCAAAGTGATATCTAAAGGGTTTGCCCGATGTAACCTTTCTGCGACCAGTAAAACGCATAGAGATACGTGCTCTTACTAGGGCATGGTCAGAGTCTAGGCAAGTGCCCCAGAAAGAGCGGCAGTCCTCTATACAACCTCTCCAACGGTAGCTGATGCCGATGTGATCAATTTGTGTCCATCGTTGCGTAGATGTTGGAGGTCGCCAGGTTAAACAGTGTCTCGCCTTATGCTTAAAGTTTGTGCTAGCTAAGAATAAACGGTAGTCTGAACATAACTGCAACAGACGATCTCCGTTGTCTGTTCTCTGGGCTGGGATGCCGAGTAACCCACCTAGGTGCTTTTCAGCCTGATTTAGTCTACCTACTTGGGCATTAAAATCTCCTGCAATAATTACTATGTCTGAGTGCTTAGCTTTCTGAAGGAGGCTAGAGAACTTCATATAGAAGTCGTCTTTCACTTCATCTGTGCTGCAATCAGTGGGGGCATAAGCAGAGACGACAAAAAGGCATCGGCGTGTGTCCCTATCTTTCCGATTTCGTACTGAGCCATTTAGACGGACAGCACATAGACGACTGTCTACAGGAATCCACTCGAGAAGAGCCTGTTCTGCACGTAAGCTTAGTGCTATACCTACACCAGCAAGGCCACGTGAGCTAGCTGTAGGGTCTCCAGATAAACGAAGAGTGAAGTGTGTTGCTCCGTTGCATTGACTAGGTGAGGTCAAACGGATGACCATGCTGGGATCCTGTATGCGTGTTTCGGAGACACAGCATACATCAATTGCAAGAGATTCTTATGTTTTAGCTAAGGCAGCCTGTTGACCGATGTGACACAGCGTACGCACATTAAAAGCTCCAACATGAAGTTTAGAGCGTGGTTTCAGGAGACCTGGTATGATAATTTGGGAACTCGGGTAACCAGTAAAAGTGGCGCGCATAGAAACTGCAGGAGAAGTGTTACAAGTAGAAACCAGAGAGGGAGAACGTGTTTGATCATGAACAAGGTGAACTCGAGTGCTATTAGCGGTATGAGGGCGGTTACCACTTCCCGGTTGCCCACACCGTGGAAGGGTCATTCTTGAGGAACCTGAAAGAGAAAGAGGATTAGGGTAGGTCGTGATGACCTGAGAGTGTGACCGCAGTGCCCAGGGGACAGCTGTTTGAGGTCGGTCAAGTATATTAAGTGTTGCTCCGGTTGTCAGAAGGGGAGGCATCGGCCTCATGGCTTCCGAAGGAGCTCGGCTTTCACCATGAAGCGTCATATTAGTCCTTCCAACTTCCAGGGCAGAGTTAGAATGGTTATAAAGATTTTTATTCGTAAGCTGTTTTTTAGCATGGTAGTTGTTTTACGGGATGGGGTTGCTAACCCCATGCCTAACCCTCCTTTATCCGGGCTTGGGACCGGCAGAAACCCTGTGGGGGCTCCAGGAGGAATTATCAAGGAAACGGGTATCAGAAATCCAACTGTAAGTGAAACTATCGCAGAAAAAGATGGGAGCACTATTCACTGTCAATCCAGAAGGTTGGACCGATGGGCAGAACACTTTAGGGAACAGTTAAATTGGCCCTCGGCGTCATCCCAGTTGCCCACCATTCCCAAGCAATCTGAATGGCAAGTTAATGCTGGTCCCCCAAGTCTTAGTGAGGTTGAGAAGGCTATAGGGAACCTAAAGCGAGGGAGAGCAGCAGGACCCGATGGGTTGACCCCTGAGATATTTAGGGATGGTGGACCGGTTTTAGCAGCGAGATTAACCGGGATCCTGTCTAGAATCTGGGAATTGGGAGTAATCCCACCTGACTGGTCTCAAACACTAATTGTTCCAATCTATAAGAAAGGACAGAAGTCCTCCTGTGACAATTACCGAGGAATTAGCTTAACTAATATAGTGTCCAAAATATTAGCTTCAATCATACTTCGACGCCTAACTAAAGCTCGTGAAGAGCAGACTAGAGAGAACCAAGGTGGTTTCAGACCTGGACGTGGCTGTATTGACCACCTATTCACACTTCGGCAGGTTCTGGAACATAGACACTTTTAGACGCCCAACAATAGTTGTATTCCTTGACCTTAAGGCGGCATTTGACTCTATCGATCGTAAGGTTATGTGGCAGTCTGTCAATGAAAGGCGTACCACAGAAGTACATTAACCTTATACAAGCTCTCTACTTGAACACCACATGTCGAGTGAAAGCTTACGGCAGATTTTCATCAGAACTGATTACCTCCAGTGGTGTTCATCAAGGTTGTCCGCTTTCCCCATTTTTATTTAATTTTATCATTGATATACTCTTAGAGTTGACATTTTCATCGTCTGACTTCGGCGGGGTTGACCTCCTTCCAGGAGATAAACTAGCTGACTTAGAATATGCAGATGATATAGTTCTCTTAGGCGAAGATGCTGATAAAATGCAAAATCTTCTGACTACCTTAAACAAGAATGTAAGGATGTTTGGGATGCGATTCTCTCCACCCAAATGCAAAATGTTACTTCAGGATTAGCTTGATTTAGCACCGAAGTTAGTGATAGGGAGTGAGGCAGTTGAATGTGTTGACCGCTTCACTTATCTTGGCAGCCTCATCAGCCCTGACGGTCTGGTGTCTGCTGAAGTCTCTGCGCGTATACATAAGGCCCGATTAGCTTTTGGGAATTTGCGTCATCTATGGCGTAGGCGAGACATCCGACTACTGACCAAAGGACGCGTTTACTGCGCAGTAGTTCGGTCCGTCTTACTTTATGGATGCGAAACATGTCCATTAAGGATAGAGGATATTCGTAGGCTCCTGGTATTCGATCATAGATGTCTTCGAAGCATTGCTCGTGTTTTCTGGGACCACCGAGTAAGCAATACGTGGGTTAGGAATAGAGTACTAGGTAGATACGGTAATTCTATTGATGAAGTAGTAAATCTTCATCAGCTAAGGTGGTTAGGACATGTGTTACGTATGCCTGACCACCGTCTACCTCGACGAGCAATGCTGTCTGGTGTAGGAGCAGGGTGGAAGAAAGTTAGGGGCGGCCAAACCAAAACATGGCACCAGTCCATGAAGTCATTGACAATTAGGCTGAGCCATGTTAATAGGTGTAGACTACCTGGTTGGGGTCTGCGTGACGCTCGTAATAAATGGCTAGAAACCTTGGGTGATATTGCTCAAAATCGTTGGCAATGGCGCAGGTGCATCCATTCCCTGTCTTCCTCCAAATCCTAAGCTTCTGAACTTATCATAATTTTCTCTTTACTGAATCATATTTTCTTAAATGTTCTCGGTCTCTATTCCCTTTCATGAATACTAACTCTGCTACTACCTTCCCTACTCTGGGATTTGTTTCGACAATTTAATCTCTATCTGCTAATTGAGGCATGGCAACTTGAACTGACGTACGCATGTACTAAGTTCTACGTTGTAACTGTCTCTGTCTGTCTCTCATTACCTTATTGCTCTGCTCATTTTTTATTTGCTGTACTAATGATACCTCTGTAATATTTTCATGTGTTGAGCTCAAATTGTATTCCAGCATTAGCATTAGAGGCGTCAGGCGATATGGTTAGGCTCGTCGGGTTAATCGTGGGAATAAGGGAGTTATCGAGAGTTGAGGGTGGGATTTGACCCGGAGCAAAATGATCGCTTGTGCTGTTAGAGGTATGAGGGCGGTTATCACTTCCCGGTTGCCCACACCGTGTAAGGGTCATTCTTGAGGAACCTGAAAGAGAAAGAGGATTAGGGTAGGTCGTGATGACCTGAGAGTGCAACCGCAGTGTCCAGGGGACAGCTGTTTGAGGTCGGTCGAGTATATTAATTGTTGCTGTTACATACCTTACATACATACTGTTACATACCTTTAGGCTAGCTGTGTTTCACTATTGCAGTATTCATTTGGTGGAATAAATTTTCGTGTTTCCGTGACTAATAGCTGATACAAAGTAATATTTACGGCAAAACAGAAATTTTTGTAATCCAAATAACAGACTGCGCATTTAGTTTAGAATTTTACGTCACTCAAAATGATTCAGTAATTATTATTCACTTCGTCGTAAGCAGATCATAAATCCTAAACGGAGGCTAGTTGAGTGTGTAACTGATCGCTGATGTTGGGTTCCCAACTAAAAGCGCTCGGCGATCTGATTAGGTTAACGTTGGTTCCGCGTAGGAATTTTTGGTGTTTTGGCTGTTCTGTAGAGCTGTCAAAGTGTAGGATGAGATTATATTATCTCCGTGGTTTTATATCTTGAGTCTTACATCTAGACAGCTAGATCATATTTCTTTAAAGAAATTTGTATGTTGCGCTCATTCAACGAAAGGAAAATATATCCAGAGTACTTGGTTTTTCGTCCATTGTTTTCCTGAACAAAATAATTTCGTGTTAACATTCTGCATGCTAATTAATACTAGGGCGCCGATATGACTTACATTTTATCAGTGTAGCTAAGCGATTGTAATAATGGGTTAGAGAATAGTGAAATCACTGAATACTTCGGCTGTTTCAACCCTTAGTGATCTTCGACCTGGCACAAATGTTCACCACACAGAAATGGGCGATCACAGATCAGTTTAAAAATGACTAAGTATAATCTGTTCGCATCATATACAACCAAATTCAACACAACACTATGACATATCAGGACAAATGAACTGGCAAATGAATGGAGTTTGTTCACAGAAAGTAAACTGACATTTCAACTTTGATTATAATCATCTAACTCTCTTCTACCGTAACGCAACATGACTCAGTTTAATCATGACAAAAATACGACGAGGCACTCAGTCAAAAGGCAGTGTCAGATTGGGTCTGACAATTATTCTACTCTGATTGTTTAAAAGTCACCGCAAACCTGTTCGAAATCTTCAATCAAACATGGAATCACCTTCAGCTTATTTTACGGTAAAATGCTAGCTGTTCTTGCCAAGCATGTGAGTTGAGCTTATTAATTAACGTATTCAATATAAAACTGGATCTTCACGTAAACACAGATGGACTAGTAGTACAAAACAGATAACCTACTATTCGACTTAACATCCGATCAATGTTTAAAACTCGTCAGTCTGAAGCATACTGTGATAGAAAGCCAACTTGAGTCATTCATCTTCTAATCTACGTTTATCGCTTGATATCAACGTTCATATGTGGTTGCTGAACATAATCAAACAGAACTCGAATGTGACACTGACAATTCTCTATATCAATGCCAATGTTAAAGCCAGCATGCAATCCATAAATCATATCAATCATAAAAAAGTATTAGATTCAGAAAAAGTCGATGAATTTCTGTTAGTTTTGTGCTAAAACGATTTTCCGCCATCATTTTCCTTAGGTGGTGTAAACCGTACACGGATAATTAAATCGTTAATAATAGACAACGTCAGTGACCTTTATCCTGCAATTTTTCTTCGTATTATAACCATGAGGAATTGTATACTCATTTACCAATGTAGAAGTATGCATAAATAAGTGAGAACGACCTAGAAAAAGAATGTAAGTTTGAAGATTGTATCGGATTGTCGCAGGGAGCTTTCAGTGAATAATTTTTAGCATCATTTCTGAGGTAAGTTACTCTAAGGTGACCACAATCACTAACTATTCTTTCTTTAAGTGATATAGCTCGGCCGTTGGGAAATAGAACTATTAGGTGTTTTAGCAAATTAAAACTTTAAAATATTCTATCATATCGACTGAACTGATGTTTTTACGAATGACATAGATTTTGAGAAAACTGACTTTGGTCTTAAACATATCATAGGACTTCCAGTTTCGTAACCTGAACTCAAACGATGGACTTCAATGAGTTAAGTACATTTCTATGCATTTACATGTCTTTCAGTATCCAGAAGCCAAAGAGGCTGTGGTATTTGATGAGAAATGTAATTAAGAAGGGAATTCATATTAAACAGAAGTCATCATTCATATTGTTCACCAAATATTTCATTAGCTTCAGAACTGCCTTCAGCTACTAGACTTTAAGTTAGAACCCGATTTCACCTAGACTAGATGTTTAGTAATGTGAATACTAGATGTTATAAGCTTCGCTCTTACAATATCCTAATCTTATTATTGGCATTAAATGATCTCTTTCTTGGACTTCAATAAATTTGTAACAACCAGGAAGTTAGATTTATCGATGCAACTTCATTTTTTATTTATGTGCTAACGGATTTTATCAGACCGTAATAAATAACATGACATAGATTTTGAGGAAAACTGACTTGGTCTTAAACATATCATTAGGACTTCCAGTTTCGTAACCTTGAACCTCAAACGATCGGACTTCAAATGAGTTACGTACATTTCTATGCATTTACATGTCTGTTCATGTATCCAGAAGCCAAAGATGGCTGGTGGTATTTGATGAGAAATGTAATTAAGAAGGAATTTCATATTAAACAGAAGTCCTCATTCATATGTTCACCAAATATTCATTAGCTTCAGAACTGCTTCAGCTACTAGACTTAAGTTAGAACCCGATTTCACCTAGACTAGATGTTTAGTAATGTGAATACTAGATGTTATAAGCTTCGCTCTTACAATATCCTAATCTTATTATTGGCATTAAATGATCTCTTTCTTGGACTTCAATAAATTTGTAACAACCAGGAAGTTAGATTTATCGATGCAACTTCATTTTTTATTTATGTGCTAACGGATTTTATCAGACCGTAATAAATAAACAATAGCTGTTAAAATCAAAAATACTCTATCCTTTGGATGTGCTTAAATAACTAAACAGTCATGCTCGTCTTCATTTAGAAACTGGCTCATAGTTGAGTCCATGAATGCAGGTGGATGCTAATTCGCATATTCACTCCTTATCTACACAAATCACAATCATATTGTAATACAAACAAGTTGTATGGTAAACTGTTACAATTCGTTACTCGTCCACACTTCTGTAGTTTGTCAGTTGGTACTGTGAACAGCTGAGTATGTATGCATCTATGTACTGTAACAATGATTTTTCCCTTGTTTGTAGGTTTTAATGAAGTATTAAGAAAATGGCTGTAAAATTAAAGCTTAACTTATATTTATAGTTTTAACTAGATACATCTCATAAAGTATACGTTCGACCATCCCGCCAACAATTTTTGATCTGTTAACAATTCTCATCTTTTCATTTATTATAGATTATTTGTATTTTATTAACAAAATGGGGAAATTTTAACCACTTTGTTTTTAGGTGAAAACGGGAAAATTGAATTTGTCTACGTACCGTCACATTTGTATCACATTTTGTTTGAATTACTAAAAGTACGTTTTTTTTAAATCTTGTTATTCATTTTCTTATCTGAATTGCACAAAGATTTTATCGTTACAGAAAACGATGGATGAATTCTGGTGATTTACTTCGTCATTTTCTTGCTGTATAGGAAGTAAATAGAAGTAGCTTAAAATAGCAATTATATATTATTCAGATCCATTAGAGGGTGAAAAACAAATGTTTTAAACCTACCGAGAAGCATTGCTACCAACATTTAGCCTGATAATTGTAAGCTGACCGGTTATAAGGTAGTTTTTTTTCCTAACAGTAATGTAATAGTGTTATTAACTGCATTTAATTGACTGTGTACACGTTACCTCAATTCAATACTACTATCTCCCTTGTTTTGTATTGATATTGGTTTCCTAATTGGCTGACAGTGTGGTCTAGTTTATGTATATAAAAGTATGCTGGAAATATAATAGGATTTGTTTGGTTGATTCATTGTCTTGTGTTCTTCCCATTCCGACTTGGGATTGAGTGGGCATCGAGCAGACGTGCAGGGACCAGCTAGGCATTCACTAATGTTTGTCACTGTGATCTCGTGCACAGAAAATTATATCAAATAATTGATCGTATTTCCCCATCATAACAGTCTTTTTTTGTCGTCATAACAAATAGCAATATTCTAACAAACAGAAAAAATGAATTTCTAACGTCTTGCCACTTTATGTATGTTGATTTATTAGAGAATAGACAATTTAATACAAATTTAACTAGCGTAGAAAACCATTACGATCAAATGGTCATTGAATACAAACAAGTTCAAATATTCTAGTCAAGATTCGTGTGCATTTTATACGTAATAATGTGGATGCGTTGGTGAATAAATGCGACATAAGTATTATAACAGCGATTTTATAAGAAGAAATTCAAGGACTACAATAAGCAGGAATTTGAAAGGTAGACATAAGCCACTTATTGTCCGGTTCACAGGTTAATCATTGTGTTAAACGTATGCTTATGTTTCTTCTCGAAATCTCCCTTTAAATTAATTTGTATTCTGTTTCATACTTGCTTTTATAAATCGAACTAATTTAAGCATTCTTATCTGTATATTTGAAATTTATATTCCTTATCCATGTTTATTTTGCATTGTCTATAGAATGCTATGCGGGCAGTAGTCGAACAACATTGTAAAGCTGATCATCTTCCGCCTATTCATGTATTGATAGCAACTGGTCAAGAAAATGTTACAATCAAAGTAATTATGATTTATAATTACTTACACGTTATCATTAAGTGTATTTTAGTGTGTTCACTCAACAGTTTATCCAGTTAAACTCTATTTGTTATGCACTAGTATCTGTTTATTATCCTAATTAATCGTTTCATACGAATTTCCAAGTATTTCAGAAAACGTCTTATAAAGATATTGATAGGGTTTTGTATGATTTATTATCCTGTGTTCAGTAGATCCAAACAATATACTTTAAAAGGTTCCATCATAATACAGATGTTTTGTCGGACTTTAAACTAGATCTTTTTAGTTTATTCTCAATCGACATAATAAATTTAGACAGGCAACAATATAACGAGATAAATTATGCGGTGAACAATATCCATCATTATGTTGAAACTTCGGAGTTTTATTTTGCCAAATACACTTGTTGAAATAAATAGCATATGGAAATGGAAAATGGTAAGTTACGGTGATATGAATCTATGAAAACTAAATAGTCTGGCTGAAAAGTATACACTAATACCGAGACTAAAGCTCATCATTTGAATAGTATGAGATGTTTGTCTAAACACAAAATTTGGTACAAGATGGCATCGAAATATATGCGACATACAAGTACAAATTAGCGTTGTGGGGAAAATAAATAAAAAAGGCAGTCAGTGGAAAAATGTAAAATTTAAAAAGATAACAAGAGAATTACAAGGTGGGAGATACAGTTTGGATAGAAATACGAAGAAGAAGCTTTTATTCGTTTTAAAAGAAGTCGTTATACGTTCATGAAAGTTGCAATATGAAACTTCAGCAAGACCACTATAAGTTTCTGAAAGGATCTCAAGCCACTGATTCGTGCTATCTCTAGTACTGTAACCAGGAAGTCGGGATAAACCGACAGTTGCCAGTTTTATATAACTTTTCGTTCCCACGGTCCTATGTCATAAACTGACCACATCTCCACTTTTCATAATTAGTCACAGCACCGGCAAATGAAGTACGATATAGAAGTCACTGGGATGACACTCGTAAAACTTGACTAAGCCACCGAAGCTGGAATCTCAGGATCATGACACCATCGGAGTTATCATCACTGAGCTCGAAAACACGATGCCTAACCTCATCTTCACTAATATGGTGTTCTTACTGGATGTCACTAATTTTTCAGAAATAACATTGGTCAGACACAGAAAAATGCTGAACATCCTCAGCGTAGTGAGACCAGGTCTCGCAAGCATAGAGCAGAACCGAAGTGCTTTAAACTCGACCTTTTGCTGCTAGACTCACATTACGATGGCATCAGTGATGGCCCAATTCAGCATAAGCCTGTCCGGCTTTAATTATCCGTAAATTGATCTCATCTGACACCACCAGCAACACAACCACCCAGATACACGAACTTCTCGACCGCCTCTAACTGTTCACAATGAATGAGAATAGGTACACACTTCTACCAGTCATGCAGTAGTACTTTGCACTTGGACGGTGCAAAGTACATGTCATACTTACAGATACTAATTGCCAACAGATTAAGTGCGACTTAGATGGCGTGTGTTGTTGCACGGTAAAATAATGTCATTTGCGTAATCAGAGTCGTAAAGTTTCTCTCCAGGTAACAACACATCACCAGCATGCACTTTCTTCAGTGCTTTTTCTAGAATGTCATCAATGTCGAAGTTGAAAAGGAAAAGTGAAGTTGGGTAGCCCTGCTTAACCCCAGTGCTGAGTTGGAACTGTGGGGGAAGATTAGCTGTATACCTTCACTCTGCCTGAAGCGTTTGTATACAAAGTCCTTAGGATATTAAAAAGACTCAGCCACACCCTTCTCCAACATACAATTCCTGTGCACAGTCCTGTCCACCGAATCGAAAGCGACTCTGATATTAAGAAACACAACAATTATTTGCCTGTAATACGTGTGATAGTGTTCCAGCATTTGGTAGAGGGTGATGTGATAAATGAATCCTCAGTCTGATCAAAACCAACCTGCTCTTCTCGAATCAGTCCTTCACACTTTTTGGACGATCTACGAAGTATGACGGAAGCCATTACATTGGAAGCAACCAAAGTAGACTTATTCCCTGATAGTTGTTTCATTGGTTACATGAGCCCTTTTTAAAAATGAGAACGACGACCGCTTCACATTCCAAGATGATAGATCACTCTCACCTTGTTAAACCTTTCCAAACAGCCTTGTAAATTCCGTCACCATCTTTAAAATGAGCTGGGTTGGGGGGGGGGGGTGTAAATCGTCTGGGTCTGATATTTTGCTATTTAGAAGTTGGGATTGCTTGTGAACTTCCTTTTCTCTATGTGGATTACTCATCAGTGGCCATAGAGGGCAGAACAATCTAATGGAAATTCCTGGGGCAACAGAATAGCTGAACTAACCCTCGAAGAGCCCAACTCATCATCTAAGATGATCTAGGATGCTAGTGATTAGCGTACCATCGGATTCACATATTGTTTGACTGACATCAAACTTCGTACTGCGATTGATTAGAACGAGTTGGCAGTGCTTCCGGCAATTTTTAGATGCAGCTGCTGTTTCCAACCATTTGGTGTCATGCAAATGCAACCGGTGCTCATCTACTCTATCCTGTGAACTAGTATTTAGCCTAAAAGATATCCCGAATCGATATTTGGTTACAACATATGCTGAAGCCAATATCAAATCGTTTAGGTCAAGACAATTACTGGCCACTGAAACGCAAGACAAGCGTGACGCAAACCAAATTATGATGAGAGTCCAGATCGGTGTTTCGAAAGAAACAACAATCTTGAACACAACCCCACCAGAGGTAACTGATTACGATATTATTACTTTGTGTCCAGGCTTGGGTTTTAGGTGGAGGAAGTCAGGCGCTGGGTGTACCGGAAGTTGGTGCTGGTCAGTAACAGGTTGTGGTTTGCACAAAGCTGTAGAAAACGGTCACCGTTATCTGGCCTGCGACTAATGAGTCCCCATTGACCACCTATAAGACCAGACGTCCATGCTACTGGGTTCTCGGCTAAGCACACGTGGAACACGCTCTTTGAATCAACACATGTAGGGAACAAATCTGTAGTAAGTCACCAAAGTCCCAAATACGAGTCTCAGGTAAACAGCAAACATCTATGTTAAGGCTTTCAAGAGACATAGCCAAACCCATGTTTTTCTATCTGTATCAATGTGACAACAGCAAAATGGAAGAGAATGTAAAATAGAACAGAAATGTTTTCTTTAATTTGACAGCAAATATCACATAATTCTAAATGTCGTTCGAGTGAGAAGCAATCTGATAAGCTAGCCATTTTTTGCATAATTCATAATTGCAATTGTGTGTTGGCTGAGATATTGCTTAGTTACTCAAACTAAATCAGGTGATTTTCTTCTGGAACCACTCCCCGTACCTTTGACCTTAAGGTCGGTCCACAAAGCAGTGGAACATCGGCTATTGATTCAACACCATGGTAGCCGGTGACCCAAGTTGGTTCATACGCCTTTCGTTTCTTTAGGATCATGGAAACCATGTACAACATTCGTTTGGAATCAGGGCTTTCAAACTCCCCTAGTTGGACCCTTCATGTTCACTGACTCGGTCTAAGCGCCGTATGTTCGCTTTCGTCTTTCTACTTTAGTATGCAACGCCTTCTGCTGTGAGATGGCAGCGAATAAGACTTTCCTAGTAGGGGCTTGTCGCCTGGTCATATGACAGCAGAAGAGCAAACTCCTACATTCGACCGTGCCAAGGCATTTCGAGGGTGGGAATATTTATAGTTCAGGAGGTGGATTTCATCACTTGTGTGGATAAAGTCATCGCTAGTTCATGTTATATTTTGTGTCCTCATGATTCTCCAATATTATTAAATTGCATTCTGATCACATTCTAGAGGCCGGAGCATAATATATACGCTCGTTTGTTGATGTCAGTGAGTTTCAGGGGTAATCAACAACAAAATATTATCAAATAGTGACTTTTAACTAACTGAATTCATCCTTATTAGTAATCTTTTCTGGTATGAATATTTTCTGGTTAGTAAAGTATGATGTTAGTTTTATTGTCCTTGCTTTGGTAATTTTCCAAATTAGATTTCTGATTTGGGTGGTGGTATCCCGCGGTCTGAAATTGATCTGGTTTTCAATTACACTTATACAACTGCTCGGCAGGCTAAACGATGTGGTGAATCCTCTGCATCATCAATGGAGTTCGGATCACCTGGTCAAGAAACCAATGCTCCAATGGCAGGTTATGGCTACGGTCTTCCACTTAGTCGATTATATGCAAAATATTTCAATGGTGATCTCATACTGTCCAGCGTGGAAGGCTACGGGACTGATGCAATAGTGTATTTAAAAAGTAATGCTGCTGAAGCTGATGAGTTACTTCCTGTATTCAATCGTACCTCTGCTAAACAATATGGAAGTGTTAGCATCCCGGTTGCTGACTGGTCCAATCCTAATATAACAACGGGTTGGCGAAGGAATTGAATATGATTTTGGTTATACTAAAAACTCGATTTAAATTAGCATTTTTCCCCTTTTTGTATTTCAGTGGTTTAAGACTCTCCATTTACCTTCTTTTCCCCATAAGCTTTTATCACTGCAACTCATCAGATTGTATCAATGCTCAGCTCATAATAGTTTATTAGTGGTAAGTTTTAAAGTTTTCGAAACTTCTCATTTTCTTTTTGCATGTTTTTGTTTCAGAAAGGTCTCAATAGTTTTTCTCCATTTTACAGAATCACCTCATGTTTCTCCATTCTCATTTGTCATATATTTCAACCATACTTGCACGAGCTGTGCGTGCGTGCATATGTGATAGATTTCTTTTCATCTTCACGTCAAATCTATTGTTTATAACGTCTATTTATTTAAAATTGTTTACTGTTTCATGTGTACAAGAAATATTCCAGGGATAAAGGGAAGCAGATAAGCGAACAGAAAATTCAGAATTTTTTAAACTCATCCAAAGTCTGGAACTAAATGCTTTAGGTAACGTTTCAGAGTTTTCTGAAGTTGACATTAATATTATCAGCGAAACATGATATTTTTGTCCTTTCCAGTTGTTGTGTTTAAATCATCTGTTTTAACCTGTACCATCTCTTATTGTTTGCCCTCCTTTTGTCAACAAGAATATATGCTTAAGACATTGAATATTTTTGATCATTTGCCTTAACATTGTTTCTTGAAAGTAGAATATTTTCATCTTTGATATACGCATATCATTGCTTCAATATATATATACACACATTTTGTTATTGATCAGCAGTTCTTTCTTGTATTTCAATGCCAGTTAACCAATTTAGTCTTGCGACATAGGCGAAAGGTTTACTAAGCGTTATGGGGGGGGGGATTTTATACACATTATAGTTTCTCTATTTACTGTAAGCTTCGACTATGCTTCATACTAGTTTATTTCTTTCAATGTTCTCTGTTGTTCGGCCTGTAACCTTTGGAAAAATAATGTTGACAATTCATTTGTAATTTTACTAATAAGTTAAGTTTAAAAATAATCACTTACTCCTCGTACATAAATGTCTACCGTGAATTGATTTCAGATCAGTAACGATTGAAACTTGTTGAAGATTGGATCTATTTTATTTCTAGTTAGGTAATTATTAGTAGTGTGTACCCAACTGTCTAGTTCATGGTATAAACTATTCAAGTTTAACCACACCACATATCTACATGTATTGAAGCGATGGTTCAACGGTTAAAGCGCTCGATATTTAGCCACTAAGTCGCAGATTCAAATTCCTCTCCACATACTACGGTTCGTTCAGTTGGATACTATCATTATCTCTCATTCCTATAGTATGGCTCTGTTCCAGGTACAAGAATCTACACGCAATAAATGAGATAATAATAACCTATGTGCATATGAGTATCCAAATAGTCTAGTTATAAATGTGTGTTTACAAACTGTTCATGCATGGACACAAAATACAACCCATTTTAATTACAATGCATTTAGTGCATTTTCCTGCAAACGATACACTTCAGGTCAAAACGACCTTAGTTTTTCTGAATTCACAGTCATAAATAAGTTTTTTCACCATATTCCATTCATTATTAATGAATTTATTCTCTGGTGGGTTAACTTAATTTTGTCCAGTTCTATATTGTAACTTTAGATTTGAAAATAACTTGATATAGTCTATAAGCAGGCTGACTACAGTTCCACTTGTAGTAATGTTAGGTTTTTGGTGCAATTAGTTACAGGAAGAGAGGTGTTAACAAGCGTGTCTTATATAAGATCGTTAGTAATCAGCTAATGATTTAGCTTGCAACGTCCAACTTTAATTTTTATGCCGGTTTTTTGCTTGTTAACACATTAGTTATTGAAACTGAATCCACGGAACCTTCGAAGTTACTGTAAGCAAAACTTCGAATGTAATGTGCTTCTAATCTGACGAATAGCTTGGTGTAACTTTTACAGATATAGTACCGACTGGATTGAGTATGTTTTTTTTGAGGAAAAAAACATGACTTATAGAAGTTAAAATTACTTCAGAGTGGCATATTTTCATACACCGAATTAAGTTCTGTTATAAATTTCTTCTGAGTGCATTAATATAATTTAGCTAGCTGAGATGTAAAAACATTCAACACAATAATTGCACTATAGATCTGAATTCATTTGGCAATCAAGGATGAACAACATCAATACTTTCCTATAATTGGCCTGGATGAATTTTATCAACACTCAGTCAGTCATAATCGTCGTAGAACCTGGCACATGTGCATGTAAGTCCAAGTTACCATACCGCATTGGCATGACAAGATCAAATTAACAAGAATAACATGACAGTGAACTACAAATTGGGGTGGGGTGGAATAAAGCGGTGCGTGTGAAGGAATATTTAAGACTTCAGGTCTAGAAGATGGAAAGTGAATACACCGGAGACACTGACTGGTTTTGAGCCATACCTTTCTAGATTATTCGTATATTTCCACTATATGTAAACTGGTCGAAATTACTTTTAGTTCTTCCATTGTTATTATTTTTCATCCTTCCACTTTTGCATAAACTTCAAAACTCCTTACAGATAACGAATGTACACTGTTATTTTTATTGATAATTATATTTGTTTCTAGGTTGTAAAGCAGCTGAAGAGAATCTTATCCAGCTACTGTCATTACTCTTTCTGTACTTAAATTTATAAATGGGAAAAATTGTGTGCGTAAACATTAGTCGGAGAATATATTAACAGTCTTGTGTGAATCGACTGAGGTCATTGGGACATATGTTACGTATGCCTAACTACCGTCTACATCAACACGCGACGATGACTGATATATGAGTAAGACGAAAGAGAGTTAGGGGCGGCCAAATCAAAACATGGCATCAGTCGATGAAGTCACTGTTAGTTTGAGTCGTGTCGGTAGATGCTAACTATCTGATTGGGGTCCATTCGAATGCCATAACCAGTGGTCGCAAACTTTGGGTGACATGGCTTAGAATTGATGATAGTGGCTCAGGTGTCTCCACTCTTTGTCCTCCCTTAAGTTGTGAGCTTAAAGTTATTTCAAGGCTTTCTTTCCACACATTACTTATTTCTCCCTGAACCATATTCTATTCGTTCACATTTCCCTGTTTTCGTTATTATCATTGAAGTAACTTCTAATTCTGTTAATGTTGTTGTGCTTTGGAGGTATGGAAACTTGGACGGATGCACAACTGTGCCAGGTTCTGTGTTGATCATATATACGCACATTGTTTTTTATTAGAGCTTTTACACATGTGAGATAAATTGACCTGAAAATGGAAAATAAGATTTCAAAGATGTATGCTGTATGTAATTGATCCCAGTAATTTTCTAGGGAGAAATGTTGGCTTTAAATCAATCGTTAACTTAAACAATGGGCACATAGTTTTTCATTAGTAAAATATACAAAGTCATAAGCTGTTATCATAAATACTGACCAAAAGGTGACGATAAGTGCATGTAGAGGTTCCTTAGACAAGAGATTATTTTCATTTTGCTTTAATAAATCGGAAGAAAATCCTTTTCTTGTTTTCGTAATTTATTTACGTTTAACAAATCGTCGATACTTATGGAATTAATATTAAACGAAATTTCTTAACAATTTGCTGTCTAAATAAACTATTCAACTGACAAAGTGATCAATTTACTTGACGAATAAGTTGTTAGCACTTCTAATACTTTCATTGTTTTTTTAAATCAAGTTTCAATTTGATAGATATTCCTATTAGTTGTGCTTATAAACATTGTTCTTTTAAATTGTAGTTCGAATTTCATGCCGTTACAGTATCAAAGCAATCTAGTAAAATGCTTGGTTTTGTGGAGCTTAATTTCTTTTCTTTAAAGCCGAAGTCGAGTAGGACTTGAAACCATTTATTAACCGTAAAGTAATGTTGTATAGAATGTCAATTAAAATTCCTCTTAAAACGTAAGTTTAAGAGAAAGGCCTGATGAAATTACTAAATGTTTTGAATAAATCTTTGTTCCTGAAGTTACAGTTCAAAGGTATGTATACATATATACATTATTCAATTCATTAAACTATTTACTTAATACTCAGTTTACTTAGAAATACAGGCTAGATGTTTCATTCAATAAAGCTTTAGTGATAGTTTATACTTTCACTTAGGGCTAACTTATTGGGCATGTAAGAACCAGCAGTCGGTTTTAAACAATGTAGAACCTACCATATATGTGTATAGCTTCAAGTCGCCCTACCACAGCACAAGGAGATCCAATTTACAAGTTTAGCACGACGACATAATTCAACAGGGAGGAATAATGGAGCTGTAAACCTAGAAGATAAAGAGACACTGTAACTGATTCTGAACTATCCCACAATGTATCTTCAGCAGTTGGTGACGATTATTATGTTGACCTCTTCCAAGTAGTTTGCATCTACCAACAATCAGTGACCTCATAAACTGTTGATATGTTTTGATTTTTCTGTCCCTACCTTTCTTCCATCCCACTTTTAACCCAGGCAATATCGACCGACCTAAACAGGCAGTAATAGGCATAATCAACACTGGTCCCCGCTACTTTGACGTGGTGACCGGGCTTACTTATCATTATACAGCAAACCTAAGGTCCTACGGCGAAATCGTGCTGCCGATCGTACAGAGCTGTGACGACGGTAAGATAATATTTCAATTAAGCATCCAGCATGACAGTGGTGCTATCTTTTCACAACGGACGTGTTGGGTGCATCACTTTACTCTACAGATTTCTGTTTCCAGCGGTAAGATCTACCTGCCTCCACAAAGCCACCTCAATAATCAATTCATTAGTGACTAGTTTCAGGAAGTTGCTAAAAGTCTAATGTGAAAACAGTGACCTATGAAGTTCAGACTTGTTGGGAGTGAGACAGTTATCACCAATGCCAATTGATGAAGATAGGAATTCTACAATTGTACACCGTCAGTAGTGCGGAGGGTTAGTCAATTGCCTTAAGACCTGAATTGTTCAATTCCCTCTGGAGGGGGGAATGAGTAGAAATCAAGAGTGTGCACTGTTGAAGAGTCCCTCCCTAGGACGAAATATCTGTCCAGCGCATATTGGTTATCAATCACATCCGGACAACATAAATCTGTGACGAAGACAAACAACTAATAAAAGTTCAGCTTCCTTATGTGACATTAACTGGTGATAATGAAGATTACTTGTTCGACTGAAAATCAACTTAACTATTCGTGTAAAAAGATACACTTACTTTGAAGCATTTTCTTTAAGTACTAACGTTCCACTCTAATTTGCGTATCTTGCATATTCTTTGTGTAAAATGATATATTTTTGTTAACGAATAAAAGAATGCTCATAGTTTTAAATAACACTTATTTTCTTGTTTTAAGTGGAATACTTACTTACTTTCGCCTGTTACTCCTCACTGAGGTGCATATGCCGCTCCCCAGGATTCTTCATTGAACTCTGTCCTGAGCCATCCATTCCAGCTGTTTCTAGTTGCTGTTTATCTTTTTAATGTCTGCTTCCAATTCTCGACGCAGTGTATTCTTTGATCTTCCTCTTTTCCGTTTCCCAACATGGTTCCATGTTAATGCTTGTCTCGTGATGTTTAAACGGAATAGTAGATATTATTTCTAGTGTATGTGAACAGTAAATGTCCTTAATGAAGTATTTTTTTTCTTGATAATATTTCACTGATACCAAAATTACTTCTAGTAGTCATAGTAATAAGTAGTACTGTTCACTAGAAAATAGTACAGTTTTGTAATATAAATATCTCGGTGTTACTGATTAATACACTGGAACTCATTTGAAACATTAAATAATTACGTTTATACATAAAAAATTATTTGATCCAAAGTGATTTTCTGTTGATCTAATTTTTCGTTAAAATTCATTTCATATTCATTTAACCAGCTAATTATTCACTTGTAGATCTTCATATTGTACTTAAATGCCTTAAATAAATGATTATGTATACTGATCTAAAGTTTGTTACATTATTAATTCAAGGTTTTATAAAATTTGATAATTCAATGTTGTTTAATGTAAATACCTGTCATTCATTACTTAATATTAATGTAACAAATAGACATTATGTATCAGAAGTGGTTTTATTATTGTCATCATACATTATCAGGCATAGCTAGAATAGCTAGAATAAATGTACTGAATAGAAAAAGTTGTAGATATTAAAACCTGTGTAATTATGTTGTTTATCATGTTATTCAACTCTGGATTTATTTAGATGCTTCATTTTAATCATTGAACAGAATTTATATTTATGAATGAATAAATTTAAAAATAGTATAAGGAAGATCTACTTAAACAACGTAGTCTACCAAGTTTTTCAACTATTTCAATGAATTACCTATATGCTAGTTTTAATCAGTTATATCATAAAGCCTCGTTGGACATTCACATGCTTATGTGAAAAGTCTACACCTTATTAAGATGGATAATACAGTGAAATGTAGATGAAAACTTCAGGGTGGCTAACAACATGCATTAAAAAGAATGAATTTTCACTGAATATATACTCCAAAAATACGCAGGCTTAAATGTAGATATCTCATTGGAAAAATGGGCTACTTCCAATTTCTCCTTATTCTAAACATATATTTTAGTTGCAGTTTATTTACAGTTCAAGAATCCTGGTTACTCGACTTTTATAACTTGGTACCACCTCAGGGTTTCAAGATTTTGCGTCAGGATCATTTCAGAGCAAGGTAAATGTGTAGCAGGGGAGTAGCTTCAGGAAATTATCCATGTTCTAAATAACATGCTTTGATTGACTAACTGGAAATTACTTGCAAATGAATCGTTAGAAATCACTATAGATGTTGTCACTTGTTAACCCAAGTTCTACTATTATGTTTATTGCCCTAGCTAGACGATTTTATATTATTATTATTATTCAACCGGCTCATATCTATGCAGCTTAAAAGATAAGGCATTCCAAATAGAAGGATTCTACTGCAGTGTACAGCATAAGTGCTCTAATATGTCAGGACATAGAACGTTTAAAGTCAACGTATGCTTATTAACTTTTATCTTGTAAAAATTCTTATATCTGAAAATTATATAGAGAAGTTTACATATATTAAACGGATTAGCGGTGACGCTCACTTAGATGCCCGTTCTTTAAACGAGTCTTTCTCACGTCAGGGAACTAATTTAATGTTCTCTGTTTACCCAAGTTTGGAGGAAAATTGCAGTCCCATATTCACGGAAACATTTTAAGATGTCTGAAGGCTCTTAAGCCATAACAATATGCAGGGCCTAACGACGCGCCAAACCTTAACGAGTGTGCCGATGTACTTTGTCACTTGTAACTTGTATTTTCATCGATTATTTTTCAATGAATATTATACTAAAAGCGTGGAAGAAAATAAACATAATACCGACCCAAAAGAGCATACCCATTATTGGAAATGTAATGTTTAGACCCAGAACTAAAACTTTTCCGAAGACAATTGAAAAATGATTACTACGTAAACCGCAGTCTTCTCTGGAAGAGTATATCGACCCACATCATTTTTCATACAAACATAGAGATACACTGGATGATGCAGTTGTCTGACATTGTACTCAGTTTAGAAAGTGGCGACAAGAATGTCCGAATTATTTTTTACGACTACACTACCGCTCTTGATTCCATTCATTGACTTAAATTTATTAGTATTTACACAAAGCTGGGTAATCAACTGACTTTATCATTTTTCTGAAAGAGTACAGTATAGTGTATAGAAGGGTTGGTACTCCACTTATCTATTAAAACAAGGTGGTGTGCCCCGAAGTGCTATTTCTTATCTTTTGTTTTCTCCTTTATTGAGTGGTCTGCAGTCTTCTAGAAGAATATACTTTTGTTAAGTATACAGGTGATCTTACCATTTATTTGCCCGCTTCTTCTTCCATGAGTTATTCTGAAATGAATGGCTTCTTAGCAAGTGTTAAACGATGGTCTATTTCGAATGGCCTTGCAGTTAGTCCTTCTAAGTGGCGAACTGTTGATTACATCGTGCGATTTGAAAAAGATCTTAGCACACGTGTGAACTTGTTTAATGTTTGCACTATTGGAAATTTTGTATTGAAAGCTATGTCTAATGTCTTTTATCTTGGTGTAACACTTCTGATCTCTCTCGGTCTTCACGTATCTTGTCAATGTTAAAAGAACTCTTCCGTCTAACTTCTTGGTTCTAGCATTACTGGACACATTGTTACAATTTGTTGATTCATGTATATTAGCTGTTAACCTATACTGTTCCCTATTATTTTAACCTAAAATTTTGCGAGATTACTTGGTGTTGCGCATAGTGTGTGGTTGGATATTGGACGTTATAATAAATGTGGTTGTCGGTAGGCATTTAAAGTTTTGTAAACAGCTAGCTACTAATTTTCTATCAGATATAAACCATCCATTTTATTCATATCTCTCTGTCTGTGTCTTCTGGCATAACGAAACATAGCTACATTACAATTAATACACACAAAGAAAAGTAGAAAAACTCGACAATTCATACAATAAGATTGTTTTAAAGGTTAATCTGATTAGTAGTCTATGCTCTTGTAAATACAGGTTATTTCATATTGTAGCGATACTTATTTCCTAAGTTACTCTTTTCTTTATATATATATATATATATTTACAACGAGTATATACGCAAAAGTAACTTGTTGAAATGATGTTCTCTGGGAATCCCATATTGTAAGAAACATTTAGTGCTGAATATACTTATTATTATTACTATAGTTTTTGTACTGAATGTAATTCATGTGCTTATTTTAATATTTTTCTAGTATTAAACCTATGCCAATTTATAAGTTAACGTTTGGACTATGAATTTATCCCACATAACTTATATTACATGTTTCCATAATGCAAACGAGATGTAGAAGAATTAATGACAAGAAGCTGTTTGTAATCACTGAACTGTCTACATTGATCCTCAGATTCTTTTTTTTTTGTTTAAATCATGATAGTATAAACAATAGTTGACTGTTGCATGTGCATTAAATGTAGTAAGTGTATATAAAGGCAAGTGTAATAGATTCCATATAAATAATCAATGGATACATATCGTAAAATGTATTTGTATGACATGAATGGATCGAACTCTTTGTTGGATAGTTCCAATGTAAAACACAGTATCTGTTTAACGCTTACACAATAATGACTTGAAATGCAACAGTTTAATATTGGGTTTAGTAACTAACTCAATGTCCTATTCATTCCCTATTATCACTTAAAATGATGACTTAAATAGACAACTGTTTTTATTCTATGTTGTATTTGTTTTAAATAATACCTAGCAGTAAATATGTCTGCAATCAATAATATACCGTTTAATAAGACATTTGAACCCAGGAGTATTAAGCTATTAAGTCACCTGATCTATCAACCTATTTAGACAATTATGATGTTTAATTGGAAAATTTGAGGGCCTGCATATTCAGGTTTATTATGTTAATAACTAAACTTGATTATTCCTAGTTTCTACTCATCCATTATTTAATAAATTAGTGATTTATAGATACAAATATTTTGTAGCACCCATTTTATGAAGCATGAGGAAATGATAAACTTCAATTCTGGACATCTAGGACCAGAAAGCACCATATCTCACAATTAATGACATGATATAATGTTTATTGAATTGAGAATACATTTAAATGAGAATTCCCATAGAAACTAGACATTAATTTCTGACTTCACTGGTAGCGAAATGTAATCATCGTCGTATTCCAATTCATTGTAACTATTCTGTAATTATATTGACAATTTCACATATTGAATTTCTTCAAGTATGAATTTGTGGCTTCCCATCGAAATGAGACGCGATCTGTATAGTTCACCAGCTATAATTCACGTTTCTAACTTATTACGGTACGAAAGTTTAACTGAAATCAACTTAAAAGTTTCTTTTAAAGCATATTTACTGACATGATTTCGGCTTTAAGCAAAGTTATAGCGAAAAGTAATTAATCTTCTATACCCCTTTGTTTTTGGCTGAAAATAATGTCTTTTTAGTGCTGATATTATTTAGAATGTTCTTACCATTCTTCGTCTTTTTTCACTCATTTAGTAGAGGATAATTTTCATCAAATATTTTATTTCAAGCTTAAAATTTTTGCTAGTTTTGTTATTTTTTATTCGATTATGTTGATTTGCAGTACGTGATTATGTGCATAGAAGTAAGTTTCCGATAACTCTATACACTTTGGATGAATTATGTAATCTGAATTACACTTTTCTACGTAGTTCTCATTTACTAAATGAACGAAATAAAAGTAATCAACACAAAATACTTCATAATACAACACACAAAATGTTAAAACGTCGTGATTTTTGTTGTATTTGTAATTGGTCAGTGTTGTGTCAGACCACTAAAGAAGGGTGGAAAACTTGCAGAACTGTGTTTTAGAGGACTAATTCATTTATTCTAGCCGTTAGTAATGTAAATATTACATTTTTATTATTGTTATGTTCCTTTTACCCTATCCTCCTGTTTAGTATATTTGCTGTTATTATATTGTCTCTTACTATGGACTACAGTTAATTAGTTGTGTTCAAGTTATCCCCCCCCCATTCACTGCCACAATCTTTCCTGTTTCGTATTAGTGTAAAATCTCTAATTGATTCGCTATGTTGTCTGATTTTGTATACATATAAAGGCATGATTGAAATACAATACGATCGTATTGGATTGTGTCTGTTTGGCTCAAAAATCGTTGTTTTCTATATTCTGGCTTTGGGGACTAGTAGTCGCGTGGCAGATGTGTGTGTATACTGATTGACAATCATCAAGGCCACTGTGTATTTTTTTCAGTATATAACAATCAGTTAGTATATGTTATATTGGAAATTTGTCATAACTTCTTAATTTTTTTCCTTATACACATTATCAGCTAACATTTTTATCTAACAAAAGATAAGTACTAAGACCTAATTACACTTAATGATACTTAACGTTATACTATCATTATCTTAAACTCCGCCTAGAGCCCCCCTCCTATCGTTGCTGCCGGTCTCAAGCGCGGATAAAGTAGGAGGTTTGGGCATGGGGCTAGCAAACCCATCGTGTAAAACAACAACCTTGTTTTACATTAACCATGTTGATTAGTTAAATACTAGATTCTTATAAACTTTATTTTACTATTTTATCCAAAATTATTGTAAATATTGTCTTTTTGTAATATTACATAATAAAATATGTATCATGTGTTTTCTACTACTACTGTTTTATGTACTCCTATCCTATTTCAGTAGATCATGAAATAATGTGAAGTTAAATTTTGATTGCGTAACATACATTTTATCCTTTATTTTATTTATTTGTATATTGAAGATATTTTTTTGTTTTAATCAAATGATTTGTTATGTTGTTGTAATAAAATTTAAAATTTGAAATATTGTTCTTTTTATAGTACATCATATTTTATGATAGATTTACATTCATTTAACTTTTATTGTGTACTTTTCAATATTGTCATTTGAATAAGTAAATTTATTTGTTTATCAAAAATCTACTAAATAGAATCATTTATATATTCTGTTTAATTTCATATAACTACTTAATTGTATTTATGCAAAAGTAATTAAGAATCTTATAATAATCATTAGATTATCTATGTAGAACTTTGATTAAAATACTTTTTCTGTCATAAAGGATGATAAAGAAAGATATGAATCTGAGTTAAATTTTAAACAATAAGTCAGTAGTTGATATGAGGTGATTTTGTGAGGATCGGTTAATTTTGTTGTTAGTATTTGTCACAAATTGATGATGATAGGATACCACTGAAAACCGTGTAGCACTGAACAACTATTTCGTTGTTATATGTAATCTCCTAGTAGTACTTACCCTCGATTTCACTATCAAATTAAACTTGGGACATTTAGGTCTCGCTTCACTGGGCCAGTGTTTAATGATAGAGTTTACAATGTGAGGAATTTGTAACAGAGCACGAAGATCATCCAGTTTTACTGGTAATAAATATCTCACTCTCAACATGTCTAAACTCCACACTTTACAATTTTTCACTGTGATTGTAGTGACATCTTAAAGTTAGTCACTAATGACCTGATTATTATAGTTAAATTGAGACGATTTTATGAAAATTGGTTAATCTATGACGAATCATACAAAGAACAAAATTCAGTAAATGTCTGTTTCATTCCTCAAAATCTAACCTGACAATATACTTACTGCAAGAATGCTATATTGAATTCGTTTTAAATCTGTGTATTCATTTGTGTTTAGTCACTAACCAATTAAAAACGTAGTCTTATGATATGAAAAATATTAAGACTGATGTGCACTAACAAAAGTATATGTAACTACTAATTACATTTTAATTAGAATTTGCATAGTTTCTATTGTTATTTACCTTGCTTATTTATTTGATACTCCCTTCTTTTGTATCGGCTTTTGAACCAGAACTACTGCAAAAAATTAAACTTTTGACTACAGATATATTGTTTAAAAATTCCCATGCTTATCAAAAACAAGGACGTTTGAACGAAGAGTATTCTTTTCGATAAATACTCATCAGGTTCTACATTTATTAGTTCAAAATTATCAGTGACAAAACTAGCCAGTTCTGAGGCAGATATAACATGTCATCCACGTATCGGCAGTAGAAAGGCAATTTACTAATGAGTTGTGCGACCGGACCGTTTTCTAGTTTGGCCAGAAAGATATCGGCCAACACGAGACTCAGTGGAGAGCCCATTACTACTCCATCCACTTGTCTATATATGTCATTATTAAACATGAAATGTACATTCGTTGTACATTCTAGTAATAATTCTTTAAGCGTGTCTATTGGAACGGTGACGTCTATTCTGGTTTCTATGACTTGGTTGCACATATAGTTAACCGTCTCAATTAGTGAAACATTCGTGAATAAGGATGTGACATCCAGAGTTAGCATACATCGCTCTTTGGTGCTCAGTTCCCTGACCATGTCCTCAAATTGAAAGACACCTTTGACGCTGTGTTTAACTATCTGTTTGCAAAGAGGTTTCAGTAGATGTACCAGCCATTTCGCTACGCCTTGATAAGGTGAGTTTTGCATATCTAGGATTGGTCTGACTGGAACGCCCGGTCTATGTACCTTTGGTAAGCCGTAAAGTCATGATGTGCGTGTTCTTAATGGTTTAATCGCTTCGTAGAAGTTTGATGGGATTAATTGTTGGTCCTTCAGCTTTTTTAGAGGTTTTGTGATGTCCTTCTCTATTTTGCTAGTGAGATCCTTTTGGCTATCTAGTTTCTGAAATTTTAGGTTATCTTTTAGGATATCATTCATTTTTTCTATATAATCTTCTTTATTGAGTAAGACTACTCCATTTCCTTTGTCAGGTTTGGTAATAATCAAGCTTTCATTATTAATAAATTCATTAATGGCATTCCTATGTTTCTTCGTTGGCCGATATCTTTCTGGCCAAACTAGAAAACAGTCCGGTCGCACAACTCATTAGTAAATTGCCTTTCTACTGCTGATATGTGGATGACACATTCCTTCTTTGCAAACAGGATATTAATCGGTCTAGCATTCTCAGACAATTTAACGAGGTTCACACGGCTATTAAATTCACATGCGAAGAAGAAAGTGAAGGTAAAATACCATTTTTAAACGTTCTGCTCACAAAAGGAACAGATGACACACTAAGAAGAAACCTGAACAAGAAAACCACATGGATAGGACAATACACAAACTTCCTTAGTTTTGTACCTGTACAGAATTTATTGAAAACCTTACATTATAGAATCATAACGATATGCTCTCCTGATGTGGTTGACGAAGAAATAGAAGCGTTGCATAAAACCCTCAGGGAGAATGGTTACCCCACAAAGTTTATAAATTAATATTCCATTTCCAAAACAAATAGAAAGGGGTTTCAAACCGTAAATAGAAAGCCATTTTTCATTAGACTAGCATTCAGAGGGGACGCGCCCAGTAAAATGCTAACGTTGAGACTACTCAGTTCCATTCGGAAAACTTTTAACGCAGCAAAACTACAACTGGTATTTTCTACCCGACCTATGGTGATACCGAAAATAAAGAGTAAATTACCTAAGCTTGCCACTTCATTTTGTATCTATCAGTTCAATTGCTCCCGTGGAGCAAGTTACATTGGCAGATGCTCAAGGAATTTGCTCCTACGTGCCCGGGAGCACCTTCCGGTTTGGTTAACCAATGGGGTTGTCAGAAATATCAACAGCTCAATACTAGCTCACCTAATCCAAACAGGTCATACGGCGAGGATAAATCAGTCATTTACAATAATATTTTGCGTTAACAGCTATCTGCCAAGATCGGTTAGACTCAAGGTCCTTAAAACGGCAGAAGCGATGGCTATACGGATCAAGAGGCCAAAACTATGCATACAGAAGAAGTACGTTTAACCCCTTCTCCTGCCAAGGCCAACGCAAGATCCATTAAACCATTCTCCACTTTAATCATTTTAGTAATGCATATGTATCTTTCCACCCCTTTATATGTGTATTTGTATAATTTAAGTCTACCCTATCCAATTACTATTCTCTTTGTTCACATATATGCATTATTATTATTATTATTATTATTATTATTATTATTATTATTATATTATTATTATTATTATTATTATTATTATTCAAGGTACACAGAATGAATTTAAATATTACTCAATCTTCTTTCCTAATTTTATTGACTTTACAACATTTTAAGACCGATCAAATGAACTGATAATAATAATGATTATTATTATTTGACGAATTTTGATCATCACTTACTCCATTTTGTAATCTCTTACCTATTCGGTTACATTTTAAGTGGCATTCAGCCTTTGTCTAATTGTATTTTTCCACCCATATACAGAGATACCTATATGTATTGGATTAATAATCCTCTTGTTTATTTCAATTGTCGTTTACGTTTCACAAGTTACATGATGATGATTATTTCAACATTAACATTCGTATTTTACAAATGATCTGAAGAGACAAAATTTATATCCAAATTATCCTTGATATCTAAATGATGTTATATCTGCCTTAGAACTGGTTACTTTTGTCACTGATAATTTTGAACAAATAAATGCAGAACTTGATGATCATTTATCAAAAAGAATATTCTTCGTGCAGACATATTAATGACGTTGATCAGGTAGAGTGTTCCTACTGAAGAGGGTAGAATGATTGATAAGAATGTTAACCTGTATTGAACGATATTAATGACATCTTAGCTTATTCATATAGGTGAATAAATATTCGTTTTATATAACCGACTCATAGTAACCCAAATTTCATATTGTGCACCTTTAAAATGCTTTTTGCTAAGGTTTATGGCTAAGGGTATGTTTCAGTTAGAGATAGGGTTAGGTTAAATGTAATATCACTCGCATCCTGTAATGGTGATTTTAAGTATTATATATTGTCTACTTTTAAATATTTAAGTAGACAGCTTCATTAAAGCAAATTATTACACGAAATTAGTTTGGTGCGTTAAGTTAATAACGACCTATTTTCTAGGAATTACGCAACCACTTCGAAATGCATTAGTAAGCATTGGCAATAACAAATAAGCTTAATAACACTAGGCATCTTTTGATCGGTATAAAATCATTTATCACCTTCTTGTACTAATGTCTGCTTTTTAATTGAATATATGTGATGACATTAAAATCCCCATACGCTTCCTCAATTTGCAGAATAACTCACCTTAGAGGTACCAATACATAATCAAGTAATATTTCATAGGTGACTGTTTTGTTACAATCTATCCTCTTTTGATACAACCAAATCAGTAACAATTTACAAGTTTAGAAACTGGTATACATATTTTAGTTTGAAATATTGATTGAAGTTATGTTACAGGGTTCTAGTCAATATGTTTACATCTGATTAGATGAGATTTCTGTTGAGATGATTAGAGTGATACAGTATGTAAGCATAATTAACATTACCAAATAACGGATAAATTTATTCCTAACCAACTAATCTATTCAGCATTTTCAAACATCTTATGAATATTACCTTTGAATATGAATTGTACATTAGTACCGATAAACATGTATTACAACAAGTTTAGAGGGGAACAAAAGACAATTCACTTCACTAATTTCAGTATATCACATTTATGTATCTATAGATGTTTTCACTCTAGACTTAAAATATAAATTAACCCTTCAAGCTAATAAATTAATAATGTAATACAAACTAAGCAGTATAAACTATCTTATTTTATTATAATTAAATAGATTGGTTTTCATATGATTAATTAATGTGTTGTATTATTGTAAAGTAAAAGTTAAGTATATTGTACAATGAATAAATTCATTCTATCACTTGTACTTTAAACTTTTCATTTATACGCATTAATGAACTTAAATGTTCTACAACCTACTGACAGAAAAAAAAAACGATTGAAATTATTTTCCATAATCATCTAGAGGACTTGATAAGATATGCAATGATAATAGTTGCTTTTTAAGAAAACTTTATCCGTTGATGCTGTGAAGATGATTGAATGTGAAGTTTCATATCACTAGTTAACATAACCATTGAAAATCAGTCAGTGTTTAAAAGCTGTTTCATCTTAGTATGTAATTCTTTATCAATGTGCTTTATCCACCTCAATAGCTCTCATCGAATAGTATGCATTTCTAACTTTAGTGAATTCATGATGTTGTTTACTATTGACGAACTTCGATAATATTTGACCAGTGAAATTTATTTATAACTGTTATAAGGCAGCTATCCAGTATTCGTTATGGATGATGAAAGCACAATATCCCGAACTGGCTAGACCTGGAGATGTGAACTACTACAACGAAACTTACTGTTAATCCTGGACATATTAGGTTTGACCTTAGAGGAGTCGTGGATGCAAACTAAGATCATTTTATGATGTGGAACTTCAAAAAAATCTGAATTATTGGCGCATGATTGCAGATAATAAAAAGACTATCAGAATAACTGTTACAATCATATTGTTGGATTATGGAATTATGAAATTTATTGCTGAAATCAAAAAAACAAAATAATGACTTTAAATACAATTATTTAACTTGAAAGGCCGCCTTAATATAGTTTAACTTATACTACATTAACACAGCATTTTATTAAGTAAGTGAATTGAGAGGAAAGTATATTATTATTCAGAACGTCAGTTAACCAATAAAGTAATGTCAAAGATTGTCTTTAAATGTTTGATCATATCATAAAAGAATGTAACATATCGATTAGAAACTACTTTAATCACATTTGTTTATTTTAAAACAAGGAACATAGTCTTCACGACCAAATCTATGACGTCAACTTTCTTTAAATGTTAATGAGACAATTCACAATTTTATTTATGTGTGTGCGTCTACCAGCTTCCCTGAATTTCGTCATTCCAAATATAGAATGACAGTACGTGGGCGTTGTGGAGATTATGGAATTTGATATTACAAATAATCCTGAGCTAAACAATCATTGAAAACCAGAATGCTTTAGGCAGCTGTTTCGTCTCAGTACGGGACTTCAGTAGTTGGCATTTACAACCCACCAAGAAATCGAGCCATGAATCTTCAGGTCCCAATGCAAACGCTTAACCGTCAGACCACTTAGATGGCATGCAGAAATTTAATATTTCCATTTTCCGTTAATTTGTGATATATTTTCTCAAATCCATCTATTTCCGTCAGTGAATAACTGTCTAACACTTGAAGTAGTTAAACACTCTTAGTTATATCTTTTTACTTTTACTCTAGGATTACCACCTTCCAAAGTTACTCATTTGTTACCTGATATTAATATTTATATATTTATAGTGTTGTAAAACTATGCATATCTTTCTATAATTTAACAGTAATTGAAATATTCAATAATTATTATTTAGTAAACCTATGATAAATCAACTTTCACTAGAAATCTTAAATAGATCTATTCATTAACTATAACTAATCTGTATGATTTATCATCTAAACAACTGATTACTTAGTAAAATAGCAAATGTTCATATGATAATGTACTGGTTTTAGAGTGATACACCTTTTATTTGTATGTTTAAGTAAGAAACATTAGTCAGTCTACATCTGTTGTTGATATTAATGTGTAATTGATGTAATAAATGGAGGAAAAAATTGTTAAATGATTTATTCAATAAAAAAAAAATAATTGTAGGAATCAAAATACTACTATAATACTAACTTTACAAGAAAACCAATGTACATTACATCTCATTAAAGGGCATACTCAACAACGTCTTTTCCTAATTTCCTCTGCGGAATAAAGTTGGTTTGTTCTAATACTGTTATGACGCCAACTGTTATGACGTGAGAAAGAAAGGAAGGAGGATTTGGTTGGTTGTACCGAACGCCAATGGAGTGTGCCTAGTTGATGATACGCAACTGACCTAAGCCCACTCAGCCACATGTCGACAATAGAAGAACCAGAATTGAGAACCAGAAAACGGAGAGAGCGTATTGTATTTTATTCATGTCTTTATATATAAATAAAATCAGACCACACGGTAAACCAATCACTAATCTAACATTGATACAGAACAAAGGAAAGAGTAGCAGTGAATGAGGACACAACTAAGCAACTGCAGTTCATGGTAATAAACAATATACTAATAGTAAATGTACTAAACAGGCGGACCGGGTAAGGAGAACGTAACAGTCATAGGAATAAAATGATTACATTGTCCACAATTATAATAATTGAAATAATGTTTTATAGAACAGTCCTTGAAGATAATCAATCTTTTTTAAGTGCCCGGCATATCACATAATTAACAATTCTTAGTGATCATATAAAATGTTTTGTGTATAGAAGTGTTCTTAGACCAAAAGAAATGCTTAACTTCATGGATAAACGAAGATAAAACTTGTACTATTACTCCTCAAAATTATGTTTTACAAAAAAGAAACAACTCTGGATTGATTGAAAATGCACTTTGTTTAATATAGCCTCACACACTTATTAATGAAATTTAAATTAGCACAGTTGATTAGTTCACTTTATGCGTTAAGGTTACATATATAGGTTGTTCATGAAGACATGCATTATTTTAGCTACAATTTTGAACACCCTAGACCGACAGAAAAACAACATATATCTATCAATTCTAGTAGCGAATAAGCATTTTAAGAGGTCATTTTAATGCATAAGCTCTTTTCATTTTTAGTAATTAAGTATTATGTTTACACTTTGTTAGATTCATCCATTTAACATTACACTAATGTTATTATGCTCTGTTCTTACAAACAGTATTTTCGCATTAAAGTCCTAGTTTTTAATCAGCAAACATTATCTTCACTATTTTAGATTGTTATTCATATTTATTTTGTTCACCTTGATGATTATAGACAGCTCATTGAGTAGTGACCAGTGTTAACTGTATGCAGTCATCTTTATGACTGATCAATCAAATTTCAACGTGATCACTAGCTTGAGTAACACAACATCACATACACCATGTTGATTTTTGATTGGTTGATACCTGCTGATACCTAACGGATTCGATTTTGATTTTACAAAATGTGACTGTTTCCACTGAGTTATTTGGTGCTCAAATAATCTCATACAGAACTGACCTATATCATATTTGCCTAATTCTTTTTAGTGCTGAATGAATTCTATCAACCAAACTGCAACATGGCCACTAATCTAAGTGACTCGATATTCAGAATTGTTTACTTAACTAATAAAACAGTGCATACACTTTTCTAATTACCACTTTCTATAATACTCATTGAATAATTGTACTGATACTTAATTAATTTATGTGCAATTGTTTATTTGTAAAAATGCAATTGGTACAAAGTAGTTGTTGATTTAAGTATTTTCGCCAACCAGATGTTTATAAGCTATTTTATATAACTAGAAATATCTTTAATAGCACGGTTACGAAGTTAGATCTCATTCACTCTTTGTTAATGATAATACAGTAATTTAATTTATGTATCCTGTTGTGAATTTCTTGTGCCTACTGTTGAATGATTAACATAGGCAAATACATGACTTTTCATTATGTATCGACAATGTACTCTGTGTATGCAAAATGAAAATAAGCTGGATTACCTGACAAAATATATATTGTAGTTTCCTTGTGAAAAGTTAGCTTAGCTCAATGTACATTTTAAGCTTACATCCACTGTACAAGAATACATAACTTACTATTAAGCAATCTGTCAGTTGTCATCTTACAACCACTATAAGTCATGATATGTAGCAAAATTCAAGAAGACAACCAAAACGATTGTATGGATAAGCACTTATAGATTGTACATATATATTATAAATGGAGAAAAGCAATACGCCACCGTACTTTGTAAACAGACAATTAAGAAGTGATTAGTTAGCTACTATTTACTAATATTTACATTATAGTAGAGAGATAAACTATAGTGAACCTACTTTTCTTATCTCAAAGATAAAGAATTTCATTCCTACTCAGAATATAATTGCATATAATAATCGATTTGACCATAGTAATTATGTAATGTAATTTCGATCCCACCGCATCACAAACTGACAACTTGAAAATGTAGAACACTGGATTCAAATATTATGGAACAATGACACCATCTTAACTCAAGGATATTTAGCAAACCGTGTAGTTGGTATGTACTAATTAAAAGAAATCAACTAGTTGTTTAATGCTTCCTGATATTCAGTGTTTTTTTAAAGTTAATCACAATTCATATTACAGTGTAATTTTCAAGTACGCACACACTTTTAATGAAGGTCAGCTGATTCTATTCTAAGTGTAAAACAATTAGAAGATAAACGATTGTAACAATATGTGGCTTATTTATCGCTGGCAACAAAATAATCTAACTGACGTTGAACAGTTGTATTTAGTGAATTGCCTAAATATAATTAAATCTCCACAATTTAACTATAAGACATTATTTTATTTAATTTGAATTGGTTTATGCTGAATTATTATTTACTAGTATGATGGATGCTGCTCACAACATTGCCTATAAGAAGTATATAACAGAGCGCCGCTTTGAGTTTGCAACAGTTACCACTTGACTAGGTTAGTCTCAGTGTGACAGGAGGCGTAGTGTGTTTGGAAAAGGTAGGAGAAAAGAAATGGTTCAAGGGAAGGCAACCTAGAACCAACTTGGATTGAGGAACCTATTAACCTACCAAAAGATGACTGAAGGCTATGTGTTCATCAATTATAACTGTTATATCGTGAGAATACGGTCAGTCATAATATGCAGAAAACAGTGACTTTGATAGGGTCTACCAGGATGCATACACTTCGGCCCCGCGACTACTAGTTCTCAATGCCGGAATGAAGAAAACAAGACACTCAAAATAAATAGAATAGTCTTCTGAAAAACAGTTCAGAAAATTAGTTACTCTTCTTGAATAGTTCGATTTATAGATTATTTAATAAATAAATTGAAGTCAATTTCATATCTTTTATTGTATATATATGAAAAAATTGTTTAGATTCTATTATCTTTTAAAATTGATGATAATAAGAATACGTTTTTGTATAAACAGAAGAAATCAACTTTTGATTCGAGATTATTACATTGATACTACTCGTTGATGAAAAATATTCAATGCTTTAAAGTACGTTTATTACTCGGTTATCTATTCGAACTTATGTCACATCCAGAATGAGTTTTTATTGTGTAAGCTAATTTATCATGAACTGAAACAGGTCAGCTTTTGTTGCTATATGTGCATCCTGAGTACATTCCTGCTTGCCAGTTACAATCCAACTTGAATAATCCTTGTGATTTGTCAATATATCGAGTCAATCCGTTCAGATTGCACATATAGCAACAGAGGCTGACCTGTTTCAGTCCATGACAAATCAACGGGAAGATACAAATTCATCCTAATTACATATACCCATTGAACAAATGTGACTCTCTGGATTTAGTAGTCTAGTGGTGTACGAAATGGTGTTTGGCAAGAAATGAACTGATTTCGATTTCCAATGTGAACATCAACATTGGAATGCAAGTACATTCAACCAACGAGTCCCAAATAGGTTGAAACGCGCATCCAGAACTCTACTTCGTAGTCAAAATTCAACTTAAATTATATCACATTTGATTGCAAAACTTTATCAGATTAATGGAAGTTGCAAAGACAAAACATTGGAAGATAGTGAAGAATTTTGTGTTGATTGGTTTTATTATCAGTGATTACATTCACTAGTACTATTTTACACTTAGTGACGCATAGTAGTTTGTATGGATTAGGCTATTTTAATTTACACATAGTGATTGATTCAATGAAAGTTCATTCTCATATTCAAATTCCGAATAGATTAATAATAAAAACTTTAGTTATTATTAGTCCCTAGAATATTTGTTGAAGATCATTAGTGAGAAATACAGAAGAATAAAAAAAACCCAAAACCATTTCCTGTTAAAGTTTAATTATATGGTGAAACTTTTTGTATTTTAGACCAAATTTATTTAGCACTTCAGTAAAAGACAGTAATTTAAACCATACATGAAAGGAACCAGATCTTGTTTAACAATGAAGTTGATGTCAGTTAGCGAATCATTAAAACGAATTACTTCGGTTCAGGACTAGGGTACATCACAGAGTGACCGAATTTAACATATTTGGATTTATCGACTTACTTACTAAATACTGTCACTATCACTCTTAGTAAATCTGGACCAAAATAGAAAACATTTTTATACCACACCTATCATTTCTTACACACCTGTAATTGCCAATAAGATCACTAATATTTAATGGCTAGTGAAGTGTGATTCGGGGCAGGAATGTTACATCAAAAGACACGTAAACAGTGCATAAATATGTATTTTCACTACTAACATATTTAAAGATCTCACTAATTTTAGCTCTGCTATGAACTCGAAACATGGCTTATGTATATAACATTCTAGTAAGCTATTTAAATACAAATATATTTAATGTGAGGTGGTTTTAAGGATTAAAGTATTATTTCTAGTTGCTTGTATTCGTCACAGACTGATGTTGGTTGGGTATCAGTGGAAGAATTTTTACTTACATAAATTTGTGATATAGCGCAACGGTCATCCCTTGTCATTGCCGATAACCGTTTCATTTCCGAGTTAGGTTCCCTGGTGTAATCGAACCTGTGCACTGCTGAAGTGTATCACTCTAGGACAAAATACTTGTCCAATGCATTTTTCGTTTTCAGAGATACCCAACCAACGTCAGTCTGTGACAAATAGAATTCACTTTTAAACAACTTATTGATCCCAATAGATGCTTCAAACCATTGAAAAATTTATTTATACATTTTAAATTTTATTGGGACATGTCTATCGATGATCGTAGAACAGACATATATCTGTGGAAGTGTTAATAATAATAATAATACTGGTTAATTCTAATATCACGAATCGATCTGAATCAGACAGCCTGGAAGCACTGGATAGCTGTTTCGTCCTAGTATGGGACTCAACAGTGCGCACCCATGATCCCACCGGGGATCGAGCTCAGGACCCTATGGCTCCGTGGCGAACGCTTTACCATTGAACCACTGAGTCGGCTATCAACGGTTGATATTTCTAATTCAGTCAATTCGTGATACGTTTCGGGACCTACTGCATGTCATCGGTGGGTTACTGTCTCACATCCGACACGGTTGAAGTCTACCGGTCGCGTCTTAACACTAGAACTCCAGGAATTACCTCAACGAGCAAGTCACTAGTGAGTTGGTTATAATAATTGTGATATATACATGGTTTTGGACTCCGCATGTTCTTAATCGTTCATAAGGATTACTGTATTATATGGTAAGGCTGGGCCTATCAATTAAGTATCGAGATGTATGTATTGCAGTATACAGTAATATCTGCCAATATGTCTTCTAAACATATTGTAACTATCATATATTTCATCTGAAATAGTATTTTCATCAGTTAAAGAAAAACCATTGACGTCATTTGTACTGATTCCAAAAATATATAATAAATGTTGCTGAGATTTATAACAGATTTTTTGCTAAAACATGAAGGACACAATAAAATCAATAGTTTTCTCCTTCTTCTTTTCATTTCCTGTTTTACCATAGAATCTTTATCAATAAGAAATTCATAGACACATGTATAGTGAAATACATATATGTGGGTGTATTATAATTGTTGACTATTTATTAAAACATTTGTATATTGTGCATGTTACCATGATAAACTGGTTAAATATTCATTTTAAATAAATGAATTTTAGTAAAATATAATTGTATTTTCGATGGTTTATTTATTTTGTATTTTTGTTTTTGTAAAAAAAAAAAAAAAATGAAATATTTTGAAAATAAATGATGCTTTAAAGAAATTGTGTTATTTACATTTTATAAAATTGTCACAGATTGTAACTTAAAAGTTACTTTAAGGTGTTTCACTATCAGGTATCATATAGACACAGATGGTTGTTAAAATCAATTTTTATCAGTTAATTAATTTTACATTTTATATGATTCTTAACACCTTTTATATAAAAATCGCCTGCAATAAAATGTTATAATCATGAACTAGAGTACAATAATAAAAAAATCCTGGTAATAAGGGACTTTTAATGACTATACAATATTTCCAAATTCACTAATAAGAGATTAGCTATTGGTGTCAAGGTTGCTATGAAGTTTAACTCAAAATGTATACCATTGATAATATACCATAGCGAGAAGTATTTTAGCTAAAGATTAGGAATTTTTAGTAAAATTAGGCTTTCAGTGTTAGAAATATGATTTTATGTCAAGTTTTAGAGTAGTAGATAGGTTTTATGGTAATAACTAGCGCAAGCCCAGTGATTCGAATTTTTGGTCCCAAATCGCGCAAGGTACGGTAGGTGAAGAGGGGAAACAGTATGCAAAACTGTAGACGAAATGTATAAAAAACTCAGAGCTTTCACCACCCATACAGCACGAATACAATTGGTTAGAAATGGCATTTGTCGTATAGATTCATATTAACAATAGAATTTAGAAATTCTAGTTGAAACTAGGATTTAAAGTTGGGCAGACCGCAATGCAATTATGCATTTGTATTTCGGGTTGAGAATTTGTTGCATAATTCAGATTTGAGGTTACAACCCGACTAACATTGAAGATAGTATCTACGAAAAGCCGTATTGTTTTGTGGTAATATGTTTTTGTACCATTATCGAATTAAGGCTCATTATATTATAACTTCTCTATAAAAACTTCAAATATAACAAAACTTATAATAATAACTACATATGTATATGATTTTTGGATGGGACCACAGTTGTGTGCATCTATCAGTGGATAAATCTTTGCCTTTCATTTCAGATTTTTGTTGGAGTGGTATACTGTAGTGAGTCTTCATTTCAAATTACTTAAAAAAATGACCTAGCAGATTTCCAGTCAGATTGATGAATTTCTTATTCATCAGTTCTGTAGTTCAACATCAGCAATATCACTGCAAACTATGATTCATCTATTTAATGTGCATAATATTCATCTTCCCTGTAGTGTAAGTCCTTTTTTTCGTGACGAATTATTCCAGACATAAATACTGTTACTTTATTGACTTCAAGCGACTAATGAATTAAAACTATGATTGATTCCTATGTAAATTGAGGTCAGACATTTCAAAAATTGTATTCGCTTATCCCTCCTATACTGTATTCTTGCCTAATCATGGCTTTATTATCGACGATTATCAACTAGAATTTGAATCTGTCTTTCTTTCTTTTAAATAAAGAGGTGGACTCATCTGTTATTCGCGTTAAATATAAAAGTTTTGTAATTAGAAGTATGTTCAATTATATTGTAAATGCACTAAGTTTTACAATCGTAGGTCAAACAATTGAACAGGAGGCCATACATGGAAATTTTATGTGACTAACTATTAGAAAATATTAAATAAATTATGTATATTCCCATTATTAATAATATTTGGCAGAATGATTTAATATATACATATACTAGCAAGATAGGTTAGCCTATAGAAATCCAATCGACCTAAAACATGTGAGATACATAATGACATTCACGATTGTTTAAGACGAATTGGGGAAAATTTACTCCGAATATGATAATTAGACCATGGGAAAAAAGCTAACCTGTTTTCTACATTAATTTATTGAGTTCATCGCAGGTTGATGTTAATAGGGTACCACTGAAAACCAGGGAGCACTGGAGGGTTGTTGCATCCTGGTATGAGACTTATGAACCATTTGTATTCTGGTTGCCAATGGTAGCCTACCAACATCAGTCTGTGACGGAAGCAATCAACTATAACATAATGTCGATAGCCGAAAACCACCTCAGTTCAACTTTTTACAGTAGCATATTAACATTTATCACGAAACTTAGAATTATTTTTGTTATAAAGTAAAAAATGTTGAAGTATTGAACGCCAGTTGGGTGTGCCTTGTCGATTACTGTGCTTCTGTCCTATGCCTACTCAATCCGAAGTCGGAGATAGAAGAATACAAGATAATAGACCAGCCGAACAAAATTACATTGTATTTCAAACAATCTTTTATATATATACAAAATCAGACCACACCGTTAACCAATTAGGAAACTAATATTTATACAAAATAGGATGAATGGCGAATATGAACTGGAGTACAATTACACGATCGATTAATTATAGTCCATAAATGAGAAATGATATACTAATAGTTGATGTGTCAAATGGGAGCATAGGGCAAGGGGGAACTGAATAATAATAAAGATAAAATGTCCACCCTGTATACAATTAGAATTAATGAAATAGTCAAGAGAAAAAAACAGTTCCCGAAGATAATCAATCTTGTTTAGTTGTCCGACATATCAATTTCACATTAAATTAAACTGAAGCAATGAATACGTAGTTTCTATTATTGATAGACTTTTCTAATGTATGAATAATGTTAGTATAACAGAAACTTATAAAAACTTTGTTGTTCATAATGAATCTTTAAATTCTAAAGATGAAGATGATCTATCAAAGGTACTTAGGCGTGATCATACTTTTTATAGTTAAGTCGAAAACATAAAATGACAGGTAACTTGTAAAATACTATGTAACAGTGTGAAAAGACCAGTTGGGAATGTGGTGACCTACTTGGTGAAAACAGAGCATGTCATAAAATATAACATACATTACTTCTAATCATCAATTTGCACATCCTCCGCGTTCTCTGGACTGTGCCATTTACTAGCTTTCTTCTTTTGGTTGTTCTCGATTTTCCTCTGTATTTTAAACATGCTTTACTTCTTGCCACCTCGCAATTCGCTTTGTATGCTGTTTACTGATGCTTCCTAATTTTCATTTGACGCTCTGCTACCTACTACTTATTGATGACCTTATAAGTAGTATCCACCACAATAGTACTATTCAAATTTTTAAATATAAACTGATACAATTTAATCCGATAGGAAGAGAATGAAAGATAAACGTACAACTTTCACTAGTTCAAAGTCATTCAATACTAATCTAATATTCATATCTAAACTATTTCATTATGAGAGTTAAAACTATAATTAAAACAAAGTCATTTTCTTTATTTCAACTAATATTTTAACATTTAAACAAAAATTCTGAATGTTAATAAATAAACACATCATAAAAATAGATTGTATATAGTTGTAATTGTAAAAGATAAACATTTATATTGATCAATTGTAGATACAGCTTACGTTTGTTCGTTGAAACTAAAGTTGTTTGTCGATTATCACAAGAGAAGGTATGTACATAATGGTGTATTCATATTTGTACATGATTTTGTTCGTCCATAAACAACCATTGCTGTTGGCCTGTCTTAATGAGTCATTCTTTGTTTACTAACGACAGAAACTATTTTAGGTATCTATGTTAATAATGCATAGTAGAAACAAAGGAAATAATCAATGTGAATGTAAAATGGATATGGTTTACAAAAATTAACATCCATTTCGTAGTACGTAGATAATATGCGTATAAATTTATTTCTAGGTTTTCTGTTGGCTAACATTCACCAGCATGATGTATCGTCGAGATATTAATAGATAATGTATATTACTTATCAAGGACATGTTCCAATTCACTCCTTGGAGCCAGACTTAATATTTGAGAGTTGGTAATAATATCCTGTTAACTAAAGTGAAACAAGTTGAGTGTATTATAAATCCATAGCGGAGTAGTCGAATGTTATAACTACAAAGGTATTGATTCCCTGGAATATTGAGAAGATTGATATCGTGTTATAGTAATTATTTTATGATTTTACTAAACTGACTAATCAATATGATTAATATGATCAAGTGACATTTGCTCACATCTGTTTAATCATTTGACTCGATTCCACTTGGCAACAAATATCATACGACAAAATATATCCTCGTGAAAATAAATTATTGTATACAGTTAAATCAGACACTACTATACCAAGTATATTAGATCAACATTCAAATATAACGGAAGTAAAAGTAAAATTCTGATGCATTAGTAATTGGGCTCAAGTCACCCATTTTTACAATCATAGAAGTAACCACTGACCTACTCGACAGTGTTTAATCTTCTCTAGAGCTGAGTTAACCAAACTAACAGGTTACTAGTTAAAAATTAATCTCATATTATCATATCATTTAATTTACTACTACTGAATGTCTAGTTATTATAATCTAACCAACTTTACATTACACCTTGTAAAATAACGTAAAATAAAAATAGAATTAAATCTCATCCATGTAATTTTCTGTGTTAACCTGGAATCGTTAGGAACAACAATTTGAGTTTACCGCAATTTACCTGATTTACAGAAGCTCTTAACAATCTTTTCTAGATTATATTTAAGATAAAAACTGAAGATTATAGGCAGAATGCAATCAACGATGTAATACATTGTCAGGAACTGTATAGTTTGTTGTTCATTAAAGTAGAATTTCATTGTGTTAGCTAATTCAAAAGTTCTTAGTAGAAAAGAATAGAGTGTTGTAGAATAAACTATCAGTCATTGTATTTTTATTGCTCACTAATTCATTGCTTTGTAAAATTTTGCTTTATATGATTTTATTAGATCATTTTGTGTGTGATATGTTTTAATGATCGAAACGAACTGAAAATTGTGTTTAATATGTTTAAGATAAATTAGTGGTTCACTATTCAGTTGGCGATTTATTATGTTTATTGCTATAAATGACGATGTTATGAGGATAAATAAGGACACGTTATCATAAAACAATACATTCATGTTGTATTTTTTTAAATTATCGATTAAGCAATATCATAAGTTACATAACTCTATCTACTTGTTATCATTTTGATATGCCGGGCACCTAATGAAGATTCATTATCTTTGAGAACTGTGTTTTAGAACATTATTTCATTTATCATAACTGCGGACAATGCAATCATTTCATTTCTATGACTTACGTTCCCCTTACGCGGTCCTCCAGTTTAGTATATTTACTCTTAGTATATTGTTTATCATTATGAACTACAATTACTTAGTTGTGTACAAGTTGTTTCCATTCACTGCCACTCTTTTCTTTGTTCTGTATCAATGTTAGATTTGTAATTGGTTTACCGTGTGGTCTGGTTTTGTGTGTATATCAAGGCATGATTAAAATACAATCCATTTCCAGTTTTCCGTAGTTTTTCCGTTCCTGATTCTGGTTCTTTTATTATCGACCTGGGGGGAGGGTGAGTGGACTTCGGTCAGTCGCGCATTATCAACTAGGTACACCTCATCGGCATTCGCGTAAATCAACCAAAACCCTCCTTCCTTCACGTCATAACACCTTTAGTTTACTTTGCTGATTATATGAGTGTCTAACATACAAAAGAATCTGTATACATGTTAACTAGATGTCTTACTTACCTTTGTCATTTATTCTGGTGATAAGCAGTTCGAATGCTCCTTATTTTTTCGTTAAGCATCTTACACAGTGAAGGTGTTACATCAAGATACAGTAAAATGTAGTTTTTATGATAAACATATTAAAACGAAAAACACTATCCAGTGTTCCTTGTTTCTTATTACTACTCAACAGAGATCGATCTATAACAGATGCATAAAACAAACATTTCAGTTTCCAGTCATAACATTTTTAAACTGATTTTCATATCAAAATGTCTTTGATTTCTAAATGTTGTGGGGAGGGGAAAGGGATTTTTTTTCTACAATTCTCCTAACAATCGGATTAGTGTTTTGTTGGAAACAGTTTGTGAACTATATGCCTTTAACGAGACCACTCAGTTCTAAAGTTGGATTTCTTCTTGGGTAGTTAGGCGAACGTGCTAGAAACTTATTTCCTATGGTTCTACTGTTCACCGACTACTGAAATGTAGATTAGTAGTATTCGTCGTTCATAAGTAAAAACTTAATTGGGCACCGTGAAATTTTGTAAGAGGTAGGATACTATAGTTAGATTGAGAATTCCAGCTTATAACAGAAATTATTTGGTTTTACGTATTTGTGTGTTTATAATGTTGAACAGTGAATTATGCATACACGACTTAAATTACTTGTAGTTTAACATATGACTGAAATGGGGATATGAGATTTATATACACAAATAGTTAATGAAGTATGATTGAACAGTTTTCAAATTAGGTGAAAGTATACTAACGGCAACATAACTATATATATAACAACGACCAGTTAAGTTACAGTGCTTTTTAATGTAGTTGAAAACGGTCCAAACCCTCTGTGCCTGGTTTGTCCAGTGAAAGTTTTTCGCAAGTTTATGGCCTTTTGTTTTATCAGTGCTATAGATCACTCTCTTTACTGAACACATTTATACCTCTGTGGTTTCATTTAGTCTTTAAAATGTAAAAGGATATTCATTAAACGGCTGTACAGCGGTGTGGTAACTATAAAATATGAAACGATGAGACATAAGGAACCTAAATTCTGATAGCTTCTAAAGATGTTATGAACAATAGTAAGATGGGATAGGTTAGTTGCAAGAGAAAAGAGCATTTTAAACAGGATAAAAGTGGTTTGCTAAAAATGTTATAAAACAAACTTTTGTGATACTATCTATTTTATTTATTTGACAGTAATACACTCATTAAAAGTTACTAAACCATATATTCTGATGTGTGCTATGTTAACAAAGTAAACTACCACTCCACTCTATTAAGTAGATAAATTCCCATGCCTCGTAGTGTGTAACTTTTCAGTTTCCATCAGAAGAAATAAACAAATGACTGATACTTACCTATCATTTATCTACTTTAGTTTAATTATATCGCGTAGGCAAATATGTACTACAAATATCCACAGAATACTTGATTAGGTTGCATTCCCATAACTTGTTTCACAATCATGGCCGATATGGGTTGGATGAAATTTGAGCTTGTGACATATGCTAGAAAAATATTTATTTTTTGAATTCGCGCCAACACATATATGTCTATAATAATATCAGTTAATATTCAATGATATTAAGTGTTTCATTTAAACAAAAATGGTTTGAAATGTTTACAGAAATGAAAATCAGTTAAGAAATCATTTTATCAATTAAACAAATTTGATTTTATCAAATATAAATGTAACATTTAACGTAATATTCGTTATCAAAAGAGTAAATGAAATCAATATAGTTAATTAGTAATTATCTTTCAACTCATTGACATTCTACTATCTAGAAATACATTTGGAATCAAACAGTTTTACGTTTACATATTGTTTATTAAGAGAATATTCTCTACATGTAGATGAACGTAAACTTTCACAGTAGCCAATATTATCATTCAGTTCATATACAGATATCAAATTCTACCAGCAATAAGTGTGCTTGTTTTAATACAAAAGTGTAGTTTTATGATGTAAACATTGTAAGTTTGCTATTGTTACGTCAGACCACTAAAGAAAGGTGAAAAAACTTCCAGAACTGGTCGTGAGTAATGTAAACATTACATTTCTATTATTGTTATGTTCCTCTTACCCTATCCTCCTGTTTAGTATATTTGCCGATATTATATTGTGTCTTACTATGAACTACAGTTAATTAGTTGTGTACAAGTTACCCCCCCCCTATTCACGGCCACATTCTCTCCTGTTTCGTATTAGTGTAAAATCACTAATTGGTTTGTTGTGTGGTCTCTGAATTTGTTTATATATAAAGGCATGATTGAAATACAATACGACTGAATTTTGTTGGATTGGATTGCATCTGTTTGGCTCATAAATCATTGTTTTCTCTATTCCGTTATTGGGGACCGGTAGTCTTGGGGCAGACGTGCCCGTATTCTTATTAGCAATTACCAAAGGCGCTGAGTATTTTTTTTCAATACATAACAGTTATTGATATTTAAACTACTTCTATACATTTAAGTTTTGAAACATTAGATAAAAAGCTAAAAATGTGAGATCAGTTATATTTTTAAGATTAGTTTAGATAAAAAAGAGTGATGAGAATATTCTAAAAGTCCCTGGAAAATGCTATGATTAGTAACAAAGTTGGTGATTATTCAATCAATTTGTGATATACAAATCATTGTTTTGTGGAACTTCACCCAGATGTTTTTAGAAAATACTAATTAGGAAGATTAATTTTTAGCATTTTCTTACCTTTTACAGGGTTTTTGAAGGCCCGTAACGTATATCCTTCATTGAAGTGTCTTTTGAACACATTTGTTGCTATAGATTTTTGTAAAGTTGAATTTTTTTACCGTTGTTAGGGATTTTAACTGCCCATCTTTTTAATATCATAACCCACTGTTGGTTATTGTTATTTATTAAGTTTGTTTTTCTTCATTGCATTTCACCTCTGTTGATCTGATTTGTGTATTTCATTCAAGTACACAAAAACAACTAAACAGATTTATTATGAAGAAATATTTTAGCCCATTTTACAGTATATCAATTACATGATCAACAATTTAGTAGAGTATTAATATGTATTACATATATGAAATACAATTATTCTGTAAAGGTTAATGGGATTCAACCCTAAAGAATATGAGGCAGTTACTCGCTGGTAATGTTTTATTATACAAATTGATGGGAGTGGGAATTCTATTATTGGATGCCTACCCAAGTGGTACGGAGGGTTAGGTGTTAACCAACCTGAAGCCCCTGGGGCAGGATCTGGGGTGTGCACTGCCGAGGAGTTCCATACTAGGACGAAACGGCTGTTCAGTGCTCCCTGGTTTTCAATGGCACCCTGCTAACATCAATCTGTGACATATTCAATCAAACAATATACAATAATTTATTGTTTCACTGGATGAAATGTTTAATTTAACTGTTTTATTTGACCAAATATCTACTTAGTTGATGTCATCTGTTTATCAAAACTCGATGTTATGGATTTATTCATGTATTTAAAAGAACCAATGCAAATGTATTATAATTGAGTGTTATGTTGAATTTGAAATCACAAATTGACTTATGTTAAGTAACCATTGGGAATCAGAAATCACTGGGTAGCTATTTAGTCCAAGTTTGGGACTTCACAGCACTGCACATTTATAACCACCTCACAGTAGCCTAACAGTTAAGCGTCTACCTCGTAAGTATAGGGCTCTAGGCTCGACTTCCTGGTGGTATAGTGGGTGTACACTGTCAAGGGATCCTGTACTAGTACGAAACAACTGTTTGGTACTTCTTGGTTTCTCAACAGTTGCTTAACCTAGGTCAATTCGTGGTATACAAATATATTAACTTCCTTTTTCTTCACTTGTGATGAGTAATATGTTAAATTTTATATTTTCATTGACGGTTTTAAAACAAAACTGTATAGTTAGGATGAGTTTTATATTCCCGATGAGTCAAAAATAGGGCGTAACGTGTTTCCACGATTCCGCTTGCCAGTCACAATCCAACTTAAATAAAACTAAATAGTGTTTAGAAAGTGGTGTCCGTCAAGGCTGTCCACTTCCCCAATTTTTGTTTAATTTCATAGACGACATACTGTTGGGAATTACACTCTCATCGTCTGACTTTTCAGGAATTGATCTCCTACCCGGAGATCCACTTATTGACTTAGAATATGCTGACGATATAGTCCTGTTTGGCGAAGACGCTGATCCGATGCAGAATCTTTTAACAACAATAAGCTCCAATGCAAGCATGTTCGGAATGCGTTTCTCCCCCTCTAAATGCAAACTGTTGCTCCAAGACTGGTTTTCGTCAACACCTGAGCTAAAGATGGGGAGTGAAGTAGTTGAGCACGTCGACCACTTCACTTATCTTGGAGGTCTGACCAACCCTAATGGGTTGGTCTCTGACGAAATCTCAGTACGAATTCCAAAATCTCGTTTGACTTTTTCCAACTTACGTGATGTATGGCGTAGACGAGATATTCGTCTCTCAACGAAAGGGAGAGTGTACTGCGCAACAGTTCGCTCTGTTTTACTGTATGGGTGTGAGACGTGGCCATTAAGGCTAGACGACACACGAAGATTATTAGTTTTTGACCATCGACATCTTCGAAACATCGCTCGGGTTAGCTGGGATCACCGAGTAATGTATTAAAGAGGTTAGACGACGGGTGTTAGGCAAATGTGGTAAATCGGTCGATGAGGTTGTAAATTTTCATCGACTGAGGTGTTTGGGACATGTGTTGCGTATGTCCAACCACTGTCTGCCTCGACGCACAATGTTGGCTGGTATAGGAATAGGATGGAAGAGAGTTAGAGGTGGCCAAACTAAAACATGGCATCAGTCCATGAAGTCACTGACTGCCGGTTTAAGTCGTGTCGGTAGCTGCAGACTACCCGGATGGGGTCCCCGCGATTACCGTAACCAGTGGCTAAAAACACTGAGTGACATGGCCCAGAATAGGTCATAATGGCGCAGATGTATTCACTCATTGTCCTCCCTTAAATTATGAGCTTTAAATTATTCCATAGCTTTCTTTCTACGCTTCCTGAACCATATTCTATATGTTCACACTCCTTGTTACTTTTATTATTTTTTTTTATTGAAGTAACTTCTACTAATGGTGGTGGTGGTGTTAATCTTGCAGTGTCATGGTGGTATGGCTACTTGAACCGATGCACACATGTGCCAGGTTCTATGTTGATTGTACATACATACATACATTGAAGATGCATCAAAAAGATACAGATCATTGTGGAATAAAACTGTTCAGAGACACGACTAAAATCACTTTATATTATATGATGATTCATATGTCAACTAAAATTGACTGTTAAACACTAGGACTGGTAGATAGAAAAAAAACAAACATAGATTTTTGTCAAAATAAGATTTTATCTTTAAATTTTCCATTAACTTGATCGTTAATATATACTGGGTTTTCTTCAGTTCACCCCTGTCGTCCCCTTTAATTGTAAAAGTAAATTTATCAATGGAAATATGAATGAAGTTGAAGATATTTGAAATTTATCACTAGACATTATTCACTTATCTGTTTTTTTTTTCATTTAAAAAGAAATAATCCATTATTACTTTACATTATTTATGGTTTTATTTCTTTAAAAATGAAATAAACAAGTGAAGAGAACAGTATTGGTAATAACATAGTTCTAATATTGAACATTAGACAATCTCATTTGTTCAATATGGTTATAAACCTAAACTAATCTGTTTGTTATTCATGCTGATATTGAGAAAATAACTGATGCTATATTTTACTGTTATAAAATTTTTATACACATTCTGTATGTTATAACATAGTTCAGTATGATTTATTGTTGAAGTAGTAGATCTAAAAAAAGTGATATTCATTTCCAGCTATTGTGATTAACCCAGTAATCTTCTCTTGTGTTTTGATAACTTTTTTTTACATTCATGAATTTATTGTTGTTTTAAATGACGAGTTATAAAGGATGATTAAACTCCGAGAACTATTTTTGGGAGACAGTACATGCATATATATATATATATATATATATATATATATATATATATATATATATATATATATATATATATATATATATATATATATATATATATATATATATATATATATATATATATATATATATATATATATATATATATATATATATATATATATATATATATATATATATATATATATATATATATATATATATATATATATATATATATATATATATATATATATATATATATATATATATATATATATATATATATATATATATATATATATATATATATATATATATATATATATATATATATATATATATATATATATATATATATATATATATATATATATATATATATATATATATATATATATATATATATATATATATATATATATATATATATATATATATATATATATATATATATATATATATATATATATATATATATATATATATATATATATATATATATATATATATAATCTGTTTTTTTTTTCATTTAAAAAACATATGTTGATATGGTAATTTTATAGAGATTGTCTATATCATTCTACACAGTCAACGAAATAGAGTACATTCAGTTTGTTGTTTGTGATGTTATATAAGAATGTTTACATGTTGTTGGTGTTATTTGGGAGATGGTAGTTCAATTGCCGATAGTGTGTAGTCAGCAAGGTTTATTATCATTTTCTTAATCAATAAATACCAGTTCAAGAAATATATCATGTAGATTATCTAACATGAACATTTCAAAAAAAGAAATCATAATTTATTAAATTGAATAAATTAAAATATTTTCTTATTTTCTGAACAACAGGTATCTTAAAGCATCTATTTTGTTACATGGAAACAACTACCTGGTGGATAATATATCTTGTTGGTCTGTATGAAGAGTTCATAGAAGTACGTTTTAAAGACCAACAGATGAATGTCAAACATTGTAAATCCCCACAGTATTTAAGAATGTCACATTCCATTTTATAATTACAAATACACCTGATATCTACTTCGGAGTTGCATTTGTTTTCTTTATTTTTATATTCTACTCATTTTTCCTTTTGACTAAATAACTTTCATTATTATTACTATCACTATTATTCTATTTATGAACTAAAAATAATTATTTATTTACTACTCCATTATTCTTTCATCAATGTAGCTGTTTTGTATTGATATTATAATTGTAGTTGATCTTGATTTTTAGGTATACGTAATATAACGCGTGATACCGAAATTTGTACCAGACAGCTAATTTGTCTATTGGAATTTGGTAGTTATATTTATCAACCGTTTGTCTCAATGTTGTTCTGTTAAGTGATTACTAGCCATCACAAATCGAATAGCTATGAAATGCAAAAGTAATCACGACTATGATTTGTAGATCTTTCTTGTTGTCCTTTGTTGTTTGCCGAAATGACAAGAGACTACTACACAATGCACATATAAAATATATATTCATCAACGTCAGGAGACATTGTAAAAATAAAGCTGATTGTCAACAAGAATGTCATTGTAATATTGTATATTGCGTAATGAAAAATCTCAGTTTATTGCAATTATATATCTAGCATTGAATATAGCAAGTATTATTACATTTACTATCTAACCACTTTCTCGTTAAATCTTTTATTGATGCATTCTGTTCTCGAAATATATAGAAGAAAGTAATCACAATTTCATTATAACTGAACGAAATAAATAAGCGGTGCCATTTTCTTTTTTTATTCGTTATTATAATTAACCGTTGCTTGTGTGGTGTATCGGGAAAGCCAAAGTGAATAATTATTCATTAACTTTTGACCTACTGTTTGATATTCATCTACATGTTACGTAACATACAATTTTTTTGTTAAGTGTATTTTCCATTTAAATGTTACACTTAATTTTGTTATATATTAACTAGATAGTTATATGGTTAGTCGTTCGTTTTTTTAGTAGATGTTCTGTTGTGAACTAGTTGCTTTGGTTAAACTGTCATTTTAAAAACATATGTTGATATGGTAATTTTATAGAGATTGTCTATATCATTCTACACAGTCAACGAAATAGAGTACATTCAGTTTGTTGTTTGTGATGTTATATAAGAATGTTTACATGTTGTTGGTGTTATTTGGGAGATGGTAGTTCAATTGCCGATAGTGTGTAGTCAGCAAGGTTTATTATCATTTTCTTAATCAATAAATACCAGTTCAAGAAATATATCATGTAGATTATCTAACATGAACATTTCAAAAAAAGAAATCATAATTTATTAAATTGAATAAATTAAAATATTTTCTTATTTTCTGAACAACAGGTATCTTAAAGCATCTATTTTGTTACATGGAAACAACTACCTGGTGGATAATATATCTTGTTGGTCTGTATGAAGAGTTCATAGAAGTACGTTTTAAAGACCAACAGATGAATGTCAAACATTGTAAATCCCCACAGTATTTAAGAATGTCACATTCCATTTTATAATTACAAATACACCTGATATCTACTTCGGAGTTTAATTGATAGATATTGTAATACTGAACAGTATACTTTTACAGGTTTAATCGATATGTGACCTATGGATTGTAATTGAATTACTGTCTCACTTTTTAAATAATTCTTAGTAACGTCATCTTAGTTACTCCTTCTAGATTTACTTAACTATGCACAATAACTTTGAATAAATCAACAGATTTTGTTCCATGTATAATTATAATTATGTTGTAGCAAGTAACAAAGCATCATCATACCTACAGAAAACTTTCTATCTGTTATAAAATCTGATAAACTAGAATAGTTAAGTGTGACAATGTATGATAGATTGTCGATCAATCTTTGAATAAGGCCTCATATCTTTATTACAGTTGTAGTTAAGAATTCCGTTTCTAATAATTGCAGACATTTTCTACATGACTGTACATAAATTCATCTTTCCCCAAATGAAAATGAAGTATAAAGTTTCCTTTTCTATATCTTTATCTTCATTATTGTTATTTATGCCAATCATTATTTACCATAGCTGATCATTCTACTTATAATTTATTTAACAATGCAAGTTATGCGTTTGCAAGATATACATTGTGAAGATTATGATTTGATAATAAGCAATTGTTATTTAAATTCAGGCTTTTTGTAAAAGTTACTGTTGTTGTAACACCGTAGCTTACAACTTTCCTTTTGGAATTGAGGTAAATTTGCGTAGGCTGTTAATAAGTTTAGCCTAACCCCTTGCAACACTGGGGCTGCGTCCAAAGGTAGAATTCCCATTTTCATTACTTCATGACGTTGCGTGACGATCATCCATTGTTGTCGGTGACAAGTTTCTCACTTTCGACAAGTCTAAACTCCATCAGTCAAGATTTCTCACAAAAACATCACGGACATCCTGGAGTTAGCTACTACTTAGCTGATTATTGTAATTGGATTTAAGTGGTTTGGTGGAGAGATATACTGTATTTAGTTGCACGTTATCACCGATGACGATAAATGAACGTCAAAGTGATAATTCCACCATTGGGAACCACTTCAGTGGTTAGGTGTTCGTTAGCCTTAAGGCGATGGGTTTGATTCGTCTAGTTAAATCCAGTGTACGTACTGCTTAAGGGTTAAACTCTAAAAAATAGCTGTCCATTTCTCCCTAGTCTTCAGTGGTATCTTAACAATATCACTGTGTGACGAACCTGATCAGCTGAACTTTACCTTCTGTCTTTAATGAAATAATCTTGGTCTGTAATATATTTCAAAAGTTGACCTTATTCTTACTTAATTAATAGTATTCATTGATTGGCAGTTGACTGATTAATTTCATATTCAGTTTTTAATAAAGATTTCACGTTTTGTAAACTTTTAAGTCAGTTTTAAGATAGGAGAAGAATGCCTGTGTAGCACATACATTTGTGTAAATCCAGTAATTCAATAATTTGTTCATTATTGAATATATGAACTTACAACCAGCATTCTAATATCACATTAAGAGGACAGCTTGAATCCTGTTGAAAAAAATAAAGAACAACTTTATTTCTCAAAATCATGTGCAAACGTAAACCAGTCTTGTATGTTACCGCAGCTATGAAATTATAAAATCGTATGGTATAACCATAGTCATTATTGAAAGCTTACTAAACAATTTATAAGTTTCCTTAAAACATTAGTTCCCCACAAAGTGTAATCTACTCGTAATACCCTAGTATGCAGAAACTTTAAGTTTCTGACGTTCCGCGATGTCTTCAGATAACAAATAGCTAAATCGACTTAAGTGCATTTAAATCGTACAGGGAAGCACATTTTAATTCCACACAATGAGAATGTAAGTTAATCCAGAAGACCATTTAATAATCCTGTAAAACCTGAAAATCTACAAACAAAATCGGCAATTGCAATACACTGTACTTTCAACAACTATCAAATCGATATTAAGAAATTCTTGAAAGCTTTTTCAACCAAAAGGCAACTAGAGTGACTGAAGCTTTCCACATATTATTTAACGTACCTGAGCTAAATAGAAAAGATGGACTTGTGGTTTATTCAAGTTGAACAAATTTTTTAAACTATCTAACCTATATCTCCAATTTTATACAATTATTACAAACTATCTCTACCCTATCGCACTACGAATACCTACCGTCGACTCCAATCTTGTTCACATAAGTACGCATATATTGATCTCTCCTTTGACATACTTGACATTTTTATGATCAGACCAAGCTTTGTAATTAGTCATGTAATTATTATTCATTTTTTCTCATTTACGTAAGTTTAAGTCAATCCAATTATTTATCCTCTAAAGCCAGGAAACGTCAGGAATTTTAAGTTGCTACATACTGAGATTTTACAAATACACTGTTTGTTATAAGCTGTCCAACTTACTTTACACTATCAAGTGAAGCCTTAATAATAATAATAATAATATCTAGTAGTGTTTCATGTAGTTGCAACCAACTTATGTATGTGTGAATTCATATACTATAACTAATTCATTGATTATATGCGTTCATAAATATGAAGTGAAACCCGCATTTAATAATAATGAATTAATTTGTAACTTTGGTTATGTTATTCGTATACTTAAACTGGATTAAACTACCTGTATTACAGAGGATGTTGTAGACTAGATACATGCATTCATTCTTAGAAAGCATTTTATGTTTATACAATATGACCATATTGTGTCTATGTTGTTGTCACTGGATTATGCCAGTATTTCTATTGCATTTTTAACATATATCTAGGATTATCTTACACAAAAGAAATCTGTACAAAAGAGATACTCATAACTTTAGACGTTATAGACGTAAATAATCAAATTTAGCGGATTATAGACAACATTTGCAGAAATACAACTGACCTATGGATAAGATGTAGACATTTTCCAATTGATGCTACATTTTCGTATGAATTACTTTAAATTACACCAATTCATGAATATTAAGTGTTACATGCACCTATTTTATAGTTAATAACAAATGTTACTTCAAAGTTAACACTAATCTTTCATTCATATTATCTGATTTATTTTCGATACCCCTTTATCATTGAATATAAATGAAATTTCTCATTGGATTATATTAAACATTAACAGTAACGTTTATTTTGTATCGATCGATAGTGAATAAACTTTACATATTGATTATTGATAATTTATCTTTTATAAATAATAATAATAATAATAATAATTTATTCTCAAGTAGAATTTTGTATATAATAATCAATATATAGTGAAAAATTATATTGAATCTAAATGATATAAAGTATGCGGTCATATAGGCATTGATTGTGTTTATTATAGGTTTTTTAGGTAGGTATAGGTATTTATTATACGTTGGTAGACATGATTTTTACTGCCGAACTTGACCGATCATAAAATGACCTTGGAAGTCTTAATCATAATGAATTAATCACAGCCCTTTAAGTTAGGACCGACGATTCACTCTAAATTTTAGTGACTTATTAAAGATTTCCCAACTCAGACCCTTTGTAGTATGCCTCCCCCCACGGAAATCTTTGGTAAATTACAAAATATTTATCCTCTTAAATTATATGCATATAATATCAAGACTTAACTATAACCCAAAATGCAGTCAGAAATCCGTCATTTATAATAAATTACTTATGATTGAAAGTGATAAATTATGCAGGATATATTGTTTTTGTGTCATCTAAAAACTTATGTAAGTTATTCCTAAATTCCTCAGACTTAATATCACGATGTATTTTGTATAAATATCCATCTAGATGGCTCTATAACATCCTTCCTTGCGATCCATAGTACGTATAGACTTTCCAACTGTCACTATATATTATTGTTCCGGGTGATATGTATTTTTCTACCAGAGGAAGAAGTGTAGCGGCCAATACGTCGCGAATCCTCTTACAATGTCCCTTGTTTAATTCTTTATCCCATATAATAGAGAACTACATATTTCACGACAATATTCAAATCACTAAATTGCCATCTTTTCAGAAACATTTGCTAGTGAAGCGGCTGTCGTTACTTTAATCCCAATCACCCATTCGTTTACTAAAACGAGGATCTCTTTCAATTCTAGACTGGAACCAGCAAAAAAAGACTTTTTGTACCAGCAATCAGTAAACTAAATCAACAGCCATCTCGTGTCCCTTGCTTGTTAGAAAACTGCCATTTCCTAGCCACAGTGACAATTTAATGATTTTCTTAGCAATCCCATAGTTTGCGAACAAACAACGAGATTTTTATCACTAATAAGATCTCGAACACTCTCTATTGTTTAGCATGATGCCTTCAAGTGTCCGCCGTGACCTTGAAACGCTTCCTCCGTTCCTCATTGGTTCTGCCGTAAAAGTCATGTCCACCTTATAGGTTATTATAAGTTACTTTAAAACTACTAGAAAATTATTTCTAAAATGACTAATTATAAAGAAAAGTGAAATGTCTAACCTTTCTTGTCCATAAATACTCAATATATACAATATACTAAAAGTATGTATGTATATACTACTGTATACCATATTAAGCAATATATTTATCTTTTTATTCAATAAACAATATTTATTATAGTGAATATGTAAATAAATAATAATGTCTGGACAATAATGTATATTAATGATTTTTTAGATAGATTTTACATTTTGATTATTGTAGATGAAATGAATGCGTAGGTGGTAGCACAATTGATACTTTAATGATTTTAATATTACTATAATTATCAATAATCATAATACAACATAACATTATAATTATAGAAAAATAAGTCAACATAATAGTATAAGATAATAACAATAGTAGCAAATAATAACAATTTCTAACAAATGATAGGTTTAAAAATGTTAAAGGGATAGAAATTTAATCTATTTCTTTATCATCTATTAACTTTATAGCTAACTGTATAGCTACAATTTGATTTGTTCATTGAAATTACATACAATACCATATAGAAGTTAAATACTAGTTACAGAATTTACATTTACATTATTTCTATTTCTTCATTGGTTTACGATAATCAATTGAATAATTCTTTTTTTCATATATATATATTTACTAATCATTATTATTCTTCATTGTGATACAATTCATCTTATTATTATTATTATTATTATTATTATTATTATTGAATTCACTACTTGTAGTATTCATCAGTAACAAATAGTTTATTACATAACATTAATAATAATAAGTTAAACAATAAGAAACAAAAACAGAAAAGAAATCATTTTGACTTTTGAATATATCGTTTCATTTATTCACATTGTTCAAGTAATTAATAATTATTTATTACTTCTTAAGTAGACATTTTAAAATTCTCAACTATATCATATCATATTATTGATTATCTTACGCATTATTGATTGATTTCTTGATTTAATTATTATTGAAAGCTTATCTTTATTATTGATTGAATAATGCCAACTGTTAAAACCGGAAGTAAAGTAAGTATAACTGTAGATATTAAATGTTGTTTATTTTTTGTTTAGTTTAAAGTTATAATGAAAAGATAATAATAAATGGTTACTTAATGTTGATAAACTATCAAGAGTGTATTAAATTGACAATAGAATCAGTTAAATATCATCAATATTAGTTGACAATATTTTTTATCATTTAAGCTAGTTGGTAGTATACAATAGATAATCATATAAACAAATTGACGTTGGCAGGGTACCATGGACAACAAGGGAGCACTGGACAGCTGTTTCGTTCTAGTGTGGAACTCCTCAGCACTGCGCACACCAGATTCCGCACCAGGGGCTTCAGGTTTCACACTAGAACGAAACAGCTGTCCAGTACTCCCTTGTTGTCAATGGTACCCTGCCAACATCAACCTGTGATATATTCAATCAAACAAAATAACCAATCTCCACAAAAATAACCATCCCAATTGAAATATAAACAAATATCAGTCAATAGATGTTCACATCCTAAACATTAGCTACAAAATGTTTTTGAAAGAAAATCTGTACTATTTGTGCTCATTAAACTTCTTAAAGTTAAAGAGTTTTAGACTTAACTGTAGTGTTTAAACTTCATTTGTAATTAATGTTTTTTAGTATTACAAACTAAAAGATGTAATTTGTCTATTATACAACTACTTTGTGCAGTTGTTGATTATTGTCTATGCGCATATTGCACATGGTAATTAAAATATGTTGATCTATGAAGTATGTATTAGTCACAGTATTCGTGTACTATTGAATTATTCGAGAATTCGACTACTTGTCGAAACATTATTCATTTTCTTTACATCTATAACATTTTAAGGGAACCTGTCATAATATTCAGTATGCTGATAAATATTCAAGTCTGTTTCATTCTCTTATTATTCAGCAATATACTTATATATTATTAGAAGTCGATTTAAGTATGGAGGTTGTATTTAACTTTGGAATACATTTGTTGTTTTCGTCTCTTATCGTATTAACCAATATTTCAGGAAAATCAATGACAGTCATTCAAGTGATAATCAGTTCATTAGTTAATAGCTAGCTGCCTTTTACTATCAATTTCGTGATTAGTTTGTTTCACATTTAACTGAATACTTATCCTTAACTGATAAATAAGCTTATTTTAGAAATGCAAGTGTAGTTATAAAGTTTCATGGCTTTTATTCACTTCATAGACAAAGAATCTGTATCATCTAGTATTTACGCATTAAATGTATCAGTTCGAAACTTTGTTAATTGTAAGCTACCTTCCCCTCTCCCTCTGAAGTAAATCCTCATAAAAACTAAATATTTCATCTAAGCACTGTCCTTTGAAACTTATAAGGCACGTTATGGAAATGATATGTCATGAGTCAAACAGTGATCGAATAATCCCTAATTCTAGCATGTTTTCCATGAGATTCCAGCATTTTTCATGATTTATCATTAAATAATTATATCTCAAGGTCTCATATATATCTACAAATACTCTTGGTTTCTCTAAATAAACTCATCTTTAAAATAAGACCTTTCTCTCAGCTTTATTTTTCACTTAGGAATCATGAATAAAGGATTTCTGGAGACTAGAAAGTTGTTAGTCAACTGTTATCTAAGAGTTCAAATGTAAAACACGAATGTAGAACAGGGTAATCATTAGTATATAGTTCAACAAACAAAAATTTTAACTCACTTATATCGTTTACACTTGTTGTATAAGGTAATGTAGTATTTATTAGTATCATACTCCTTAATTCTCAGTACATGAAATGATCTGCTAATTAATTAGTTATTATTACTTTTAAGAAATATCGAATTGTCTATTGATAGACGCTTTTATTAATTAAGTAGTATCTTTAGACTATATTTATTTTATATGACTGTCGTAAGTACGACCAGGTTTAGTAACTGAACCTTTGATTAATAATGGAATCATAAGTGCATACTACTGATTCGTTCTGCACTGAGACGAGTAGTAAAAAAATCATACATTCTTCCATTTAACGTATAAATGATGTTTTATTGTTGATATATATTCAATTTACTATATAATATCAGTGTTTTTAAATAAGTAGTTTCAGAATATTACTTGCTCACAATGATTTGTTTCACTATTAAATCTTTCAGTAAGTTGGATTGTTTGCACGTTTTACTGCTAAGAGGCAAACATGAAAACACTACTGGTGTAATGTTGGTACAAGCTACATCTATTAGTATTACTTATTACTTACTTACTTATTTACGCCCGTTACCCCGTACAGAGGAATATAAGCAGCTCACCGGTATTCTCGATTGAACTCTGTTCTGTAAAAAGTGAATGAATAAGGAAGTGAATCACATGTTGCTAGAAATGTAAACAAAAGCTTTAGGATAAAGTAATCCTTAGTTATTTTTATTTTACAGCTCAACTAAAAGACAAGTCTTCAATGGTTACATAATCTCATGCTGCGAATATAAATAATAGTTTTCACAGAAATTAAATAAGCACTTAAAACATATTTATGTGAATCACAAATATATAATTCTATGAAATTGTATTATTCAATGTTTCAGTGCATTACGATTTGTAGAAAGCGTTTGTTAGTGTTTGGAAATTATTAAACTCAAATCTTACAACATCAACTGAACTTAGTTGGACAACCAATGAAAACTAAAATGTATCAAACATTCATTTGGTGGTAGAATGAATGCTTACATGCATACCATATATCTATTACAGGACCTTCAGGAGTATTGGTAAACGCTTATGTTTTAAGCTTTCATCTGTATTGTATTCTTAATTTACTCATATTTACGATATGTTTCACAGCCTCATTTAATGTTATTGGCGAGTGACAGCGGTAAACACCCAAAATTGCTAAACTTCATTACCTTTGCTTTCCTAATAAAGTCCCGGAATTACCGAGCAGAAATATGGATGAGCACCATTGGTGAGTCCCATACTATGACGAAACATCTGTTTAGTGATTTCTCACCTTCCTTGATTGTCTAAATCAAGTCAAGCCATGATGTGAATGTATTTACATGAGAACTGCGAAAAATATGATAAGAATATGAAACTGAATGTTTTCAACTTTACATAAATTTGTATATAATTGTATTAAGTACTGTATTCTCTATTCCACTGCTGCTACTATATGCAAGTTATCTGTCCAATCCATATAACTTCATTCTTGCATAATATTATTCAGTTTACTGAACTTGACAAAAAAAGATAGGGGTTGATTAGTTTTCAGATTAGTCGACTTTCTATCTATAACATTCATTGTAATAATATGACTTCGAATCTGCTAGTGTTAATAAACTTCTCCGAATAAAGCCATTTCCTTCGTTCACATTTAAATGGAATGATTTTGTTGAAATCTCTCGAGATAGCTAGCTTTTGACTTGGTAGGAGAATAGTTCACAGTAACAACTGAATATGAGACAATAGAAAGATATTTAGTTCAAGTGTATGTTGTTCTCAGTAATGATTACTTGTGTAAATTCAAGGATTCCTTTTTATATTTCTTGAAGTAAAGGAAAACAAATAATCAGCAACTAGCCTTGTTCTCCGTTACTTTTTTAGTGAAAGCGACCCAATCGTTTTAGAGTACGACGTATCAAAATCTGATCAATATATCTAAAATGATTTATGAAGTTTTAGATTTTCTTGGTTGTTGACATTAAGGACTACATTTGATCATTCTTTACTGTAATATGTGCAATCTGAGCAGATTATCCCAACAAAATCAATAAATTACATGTTTTATCACGGTAGAATTGTATCTGGTACTGAAATACACAAAGTCTGATTAATCCTACTTGAGATTCACAATCGATATGAAATGTTGGTCATGTTTTTGATGTTCATACCTTGACTCAAACTTTACAAGTTTTGCTTAGAAAATCAACGTTTTACTTTTATTACCTTATAATAATTGTATATGGTAGTAAGACATCTGGTTTTTCATTCACTATAGTAAAACTCAGTTTTTGAAAATATTCCAAGTTAAACGGTTGTCCTACCTATGTTTCAGATATCTTTGTAAATATTGCAACTTATCCATAGAATTTCACAAACTTACATTACAAATGATTTTTTACATTCCAATGGTGTTTATCATTGAAGCAAAATTGTTACTCAGCATCTCGACTGGTTATAAATTTTCTCAATAATGCAATATCTCATCTTAGTAATTTTTTCTAATGTCCTAATTTTAAAAACTCATTCAGAGTATCTTGTCTGTACTTTAAACTAATTTCAACCCTGAATATATTTGTCCTTAAAAAGTCCATATTAGTGAGTTATTTCACTTCATGTGTTTCATTTATGTGCCTGTCAACTCTCACAAACAATATTTCTAATCACTGATCAATACGTTTTTTTTTATTAATCTGTCATAAATATTGAAGGAATCAATACATATCCCAAAATACTTTACAGAAGTAACTTGTTTATAGGTTTGATATTATTGATTGTTGACTAGTGACGCTATTACTTATTTATTGATTTTAACTGAAATATTTCGACTCTATAAAATGAAGGATTATTATGGCAAATAATTACACTAAATTTGCATATGAACATATTAAAACACTTTGCCTAGAATAATATATCACACAGACAAATGCATCCAATATGTGTTGATTCTACAGAACCGCATTGTAGAACAGGTATACGTAAAGAACTCAACAATATGAATAATCGTCACATTCATTCTTCAGTCATACAATCTGAAACCAAATCTACAAAAATGAATAAGAATGATGCATCTTCAGTGTATTCAGAGAGTCGAAACCCTACCATAAAAAATGGCTATCGATATCCACAGAGCAGTTCACCTCATATCAGACAACTGCCTAAACAATCTGCTCCTCATCCACTGATGTACTACAAAATAGCAGGAAATACAAAGTTTGTTAATCAAACAAGTAAGAATACTGTGGAAAGATCTAATTCTCTGGGATCATTGTCTACCAGACCTCCATTTTATCCACCTGGTCCTCAATCCTGGGACGATATAAACGTTCATTCAAATACACCACGCATACAAAGAATATTAAAGGCTAGAGAATTGTATAAAAGACCAAACTCCTTGAAAAATATTGGCTGTGGGACAGAAACAGTCAAAGGAACGAATGTTCTAATACATGCTGCTAATATTACAAAATGTGCTTTACCTCTACGAAATACAACTAATCAGAGACCACAAAGTGTTGATCAAACAAATATGAATCCATCATTTCGTCCTTGGGAGTCGTTTAGACTTAGACCATGTTCATTTAACTCACTATGGTCGTTAAATCATATAAACGAATATAGAAAGCCGTTATCTCCCGAACATAATGATTTAAATTCGCCATTTTGGTGTACTGATGATAAATCTTTGCTTTATCCCCATTGTCATTCAAGTAACTCGCTAAATGTTAAAGCGCCAAAATGTGATGAACAGTATAGTGCAATGTCGTCTCTTTTAAATAAAGACTTGAAAAAATCTGAAGACAAATATAATTTCATCAAACAAGACTGTCTAAACATTCCATCAGATGCATGTACTGAACGGGAAAGATGGGAAGGTTCTGAACTAGGCAAAAATCTGCTAAATCGTAAACCATATTTTCGATCTTTAAGAATGTTAAATCTATCTGCACAACCAGCACATACAAATCTTGGTGATACAAATAATCACGATTTTATGAAATTCTCCTCCTCAACATCTAATTTATTGAACTCCAGGCATCGTTTTACTAATAAAACTACTCAACATCAATCTGTAACAACCGATTCACTTCATAGTAAATCTTTGAACCGGTTAATTCAAGGTAATATTAGGAAAGAAGTAGTTAAAGCTAAATATCGATCCATTGCGTATAAATCAATTTGCCCAAGTAATGAAAAGTATATCTCAAGTATATTTCATTCTCATGCTAAACAACTGACTATTCACAGTGATGATTTCATATCAAGATTTGGTCATAATGCTTATGTCAAGACAATTGGTAATAAACAAGATATAAGTTTGATAAAAGGTCATATCAAACACGATTTAACATTTGTTCCAGTAGACAGTGGAATACCTTGGTGGACAAGGTCATCATTATGTCAATCAGTTAGTTCAATTTTACACTGAATCATTTTGTCATACTTCTTATTTGGTTTAATTTTGAAATATTTTACAAACATTAGTAATTGAATACCACTTAAATGTTTGTTATACTTCAGTACAATTTACAAACCTAGTAATCATAATGAACATTTAAACTAAGAGAAAGTAGTTAACAGTTAACATTAGAAATTTATTTCACAAGAAACAATTAATAAACAAATTGTACTAATAATTAAGGTCTTCAATGTCGATCAAAATAAGTGTAATATATTGAATGAAAAATAAATTACATAACTTGAGGAAGAAAAGGCAAGGGGAGGGGGGGTGTGGGAAAGAAATTATTCATTGTTGCAGTAAATAGTAATAGTTTCGTTTAAATAGGATTTGTATTCCTTACATTAGTCTAATGTTATATTCATTGAACTATTTAATTTTTATTGTAATACATTTGTTATTATTATTAAATAAACTTAATTCATGCTTATTTTAAATAGTAATTTATTCGTTAACAATTCAACTGTTTACTTAATTAAATTAGAATATTTAATATTATGATATGAATATTACATTAGATGAATGACTATTAAATCATATAATGAATATGAATTTGATTTATTTAAACCATCATCCTTACTTTAACACATGTATGATATTTTTTTTTATATCTGTTATATCAGACCACTAAAGAAGGGTGGAAAAACTTCCAGAACTGTGTTTTAAAAGACTAATACATTTATTCTGGTCGTGAGTAATATAAACATTACATTTCTATTATTGTTATGTTCCTCTTACCCTATCCTCCTGTTTAGTATATTTGCTGTTGATATTTTGTGTCTTACTATGGACTACAGTTATTTAGTTGTGTACAAGTTATCCCCCCCTCTATTCACTGCCACATTCTCTCCTGTTTCGTATTAGTGTAAAATCTCCAATTAGTTTGCCGTGTGGTCTCTGAATTTGTTTATATATAAAGGCATGATTGAAATACAATACGACTGAATTTTGTTGGATTGGATTGCATCTGTTTGGCTCATAAATCATTGTTTTCTCTATTCCGTTAGTGGGGACTAGTAGTCTGGGAGAGGATATGTGCGTATACTGATTGTTAATTATCAAGGCCACTGTGTATTTTTTTAATACATAACAATATCTGAATTCTTTCAATTATGTTTATAAAACTTTCAATAAAATATCATTGAATTAATTATATTGCGTAAATTAATTGTAAGCAATAGACATATATTATATAACTGAACTTCCATATACATTAAATATTTAATTTGGATTGTGACTGGCAAGTGGAATCCAGGACGCGCATTTCGTCCTATTTGGGACTCATCGGCTGGATGTACCTGCATCGCAATGCTGATGTTCACACGGGATTCGAACTCAGTCCGCTTCGTGCCAAACGCCACCGCGTTCACCACTAGGCTACTGTGTCCAGACAGTCCCAAATAGGACGAAACGCGCGTCCTGGATTCCACTTGCCAGTCACAATCCAACTTAATTATTTAACTTGTGTAATAACGCTATATCGAGGCCATCCGCTCAGGATGCACATATGGCAACAGAGACTAACCAGTTTCAGTCCATTAAAACTCAACGGGAAAATACAAGCTTATCCTAATTACATTCCATATACATTAGTAATGATAATGATAATGAGTAAGAAAACAAAGTACAATAGTATGATTCAATATGTTACTGTAGATTATTTAAAGTTATTCTAAGAAACTTTTAATGTAATTCTATTTCAAAATAAAGACATCTTATTACATAACAATATATCTAATATGTAAATATCATGTTTATTGAAAATTTATATTACAAATGTATTTGTACATGGACAAAATTTTACTTTCTTGTTTTCTTTTTTTTGTAAATTTAGAATAATTAATGAAAATACACAAGTAGTTAATTGTGGTTGTTTTACACATTAATAAATTTAAGGTAGTTTTATTGAAGATGAAGTATTTAATTGCACTAATAAATAGTTTTTAGATGTAACTATGGTAACAATGTTTATTTGTACGCATAAAAATCGAGGGAGGAACTTATCATATAGCAACAAATATATATATTCATTATATAAATGATATTAATTTAATAATAGATTGAATGTGAAAAAGTATATAAGTCTAAATGTTCTTGTTTAAAAGTTTCTATGTCATGTATAAATTCATTGGGAATTATTGTCCTGATAAATGATGCCTATCAAGATATTCTGTGCAATCCTTATTGAATAGGCTTGCAACAGATAAATCTTATCTCTAGTCTATTTGCTTAATTATTATGCGGTAGACAAGAGTATACAGTAGAAATAATTTGTGTTAATCAATAAGAGAATCACCTAAATTGTCGAATACAAGGTAATTACTCAATAGTGTCTTCAAACAGTACGGTGTATAAGTATATGGTTTTCTGTATGCATAAAGATATATGCTCCGTCAAATAAACACAAAACGTTTATGCTCTTTGTAATTATTATAGAGTATATGTTTAATAGACAATTGAAAATGGTCTTAGAAATGACAACTAGTAAACAACACTTTTGGGTATGCAAAACTTTCTTTCTATTTTCGAAATTACATTAGTCATAATCAAATAATATTCAAAAGCACGTTTTCAGTATGTTATTTTCGTGAACCCTAAATCGTGCAACTAACTGATTTCATATTTTCAAAGGTATCGTCAATAGATTCTGAAATTTCAACAGGTACTTGGTAACTAAAGTAATAATAGATTGAGTAATATGACTTCATAATTTTGTGACATTTTCTGGTGAAAAACTGGAAAAGGCATAGCTGTTAACCTTGAAATATAGATCTTTATAAGTATTTTGTATTTACACTTGTAATAATTCCTATCGTTATTACACTGTTCTAACTCCGAAAATTGGATTGGTAAACTGGACTAATTCATAGCATCCTAAACTACTCACATACAATTTTACAGTGTTTTCATCTTAACTTGAAACTGCTGATTTATAACAATCGTGCTATTTGACTAGTCAAAGCTATTTTAATAAACATTCTAAAGTGTGTGTGTGTTAAAGTTACCTGAAGTAAAGTGTATTGTTATAGGTGATATCAAGATTATTTCATTACATAAATTAAAATTTTCTAATAGTATGAATAAGTGTAAAGTTAAGCTCTTACCATTCTTGCATACTGTTGTGAAGAATGATCAATATGACGGAAGGAATAGTTTGTTTTGTGAAATAATAGAAAGTGATAAATTTGATAAAAATCATCTTCATTCGTCAATTTCATGATTGTTGCCTTCTTCAATACAGACCGTACTGCCCTTTTTTGCTCAACTTCTAATCTTCCATATATTCTTCATGCTCTTTACATCCTCCCTCGTCGGCTGTTCACTGTTGTCATTTTACACAACGTTCCACTATATACTGCTTATATGAAATACTAGAAGTAGTATCCACCGCAGTGTTGTAGCTGGAACTCTAACTGACATACAAAAGATAACACTAGTTGTACATATGAAAGGTGAAACCTCGAAAATTATTTATTGATACTCACAGATTATAGGAACATATTTTTATACACTGACATTTTGTTGCGTTGCAGCTTATAGTTTTGTTTAACCTTTAAACAGAAAGTGATAGTAATTATATTAGTAGATAAAGTCTTAAATTTTTATAATGCATTAAATAAAAAGTGTTTCAGCTTAGTTGTCTGTGTTCAACGCTGACTGATGTCAGTTGGGTATTACTAAAAACTAAGGGTCACTAGACAGCAGTGTTTTCCCAATGTAAACCTCCTCAGCAGTGATAACCTTTGATTCCATTAAGGAATCAAACTCAGGTCCTTCGAGTCTCACCGAGAACGCTTAACCATCTCCAACGCTGAGCCTGCGTCCAGTTATAGAACTCCTATATTCTGATATCTGGATTTTTTTTGTATGAGATCAAAAAAAGCAACTCAACCTTCTTGTTTAATATATACTCCAATGGAAATTAACTATTATATTGTCTATTACATAAGTTATTATTTATAAGTTCTTTATTATTTTACGTAACTGGTTGCACTGGTCAAATGGGGTGAAGTAGAAAGACAAAAGTCAATGATTCTATGATTTATTGTTTATTGAAAAGTATTATATTATTGTCAGTTAATATTAATATAGGAAATATCATGAATGTACATTTGTCCATGTTATCATACTTTATATCACGGTGGAGAAATGAAATTAGAGAGATAAAAAGTATAAGATGATAATTAATGCAAATACCACTGTAAACGTAAATGATTTATGTTTTCTTAATGATTATCATGGTTCATTGAAAACCTTAAATACATTAAATTATAAATAATGATCATATATGATATGACACATGTACCATCATCAAATTATGGGACGTGGTTTAAACCTAAAACGCAGTGACTGAGCTTATAGCAAAAATTTAACCCACCGGTTTATTAAACCTGTTTTTAACTTGTCATTACTTACTAAGTTGGTATATGATTAACAGTTCAAATGAATGATGTAACACATTTCTTGAAATACGGGAACCACTTATATATCTATCACTTATATATTTATATCATTTATAATAAATGTTGATCACTTTGTGTTATAGATAAAAATAATGTACCATATTGTTAAACCGGGCGATTAAAGAAAAGTAGCAAATTTTCAGTACTGTATTTTAGGGGACTATTCTTGTTATTTTATTCATGAGTAATATAAACATTTTATTTCTATGACTGTTACGTTTTCCTTGCCCGGTTCTCTCATTCAATGTATTTATTCTTTGTATATTGTTTATTACAATGAAGTATGCTTACTTAATTATGTACAAGTTGTAACATTCACTGCCACTCTTCAATTTACTCTGTACAAATGTTAGATTCTTGATTGGTTTACTGTGTGGTCCGATTTTATGTATATATAAAAGCATAGTTAAAATATAATACGATCTTGGATCTCTGTCCTCCGTTTTCTGGTTCTTCTATTGTCAGCCTGGGGGGCGAACGGGCTTAGGTCAGTCGCACATCATCAACTAGACACACATCTCATTGGCGTTCGTCCCCTCCCAACCAAAGACCCTCTCTTCTTTCTTCACGCCAGAACACATATACATACTTTTATTAAAATGTAGATACTACTAATATAACTTTACTTATTTCAGTTGATTTCGATATACACAATGGTATATATTATCTTATCTTACTTATTATTTGCTTACTTATTATTATAAACAGTATCTTTTAAAGTCTTTTTATTAGTTTTCAATTGTATAATGAATATAATCTGAGTATTATTGATAAGATAGGCACAATATGTATTGTAGGAATAAAGTCTAGTGTTTGATATAGTTAATTAAATAATAATCTATACAATGAAATATTTCACATTTAAACTAATCGTTTGTAAATGCAGATAAACTATTTAAATCTGCTTGAAATATATTTTTTGTACAATTATTACTTTTATTATACATTAATTTTATGTCATTCTTAAGGTATATCTTAACTGTACTTCAGTAGGACTTGATAAGTATGTTGACTGATATCTTCTTAAGCTTAACTTATCAGTTAAACTGTCCTCCAGTGAAACTGAAAAGCATTTATATTTAAACAGTAGTTCAAGGTTAAAGAGCAGGTAGATCTATACATGCTTAGTTAAATTTTATTGCGTCCAATATATACTGTTATTTGTAGAAAAAAAAACACAACGACTATAATAATGTTAAAACAGTCAATTAGTGAGATTATGGGTTACAAGCACGTTGTGGACGATATTCATTAATGGTGTACATTTCGAAAAAAGCAATTTAGCAAATAGTAATATCGAAAACAAGAAACATGCCTGATTCTAGGTTGAACCAAACTATTAGATGAATATTATCTGTGTACAATGTTGATTAGCGTCTTAGTATTCAGTTGATCGAATGCCACAGATTGATGTTGGCAGGGTACCATTGAAAACCAAGGAGGACTGGGTAGCTGTTTCGTTCTAGTGTGAAACTCTTCATCAGTGCGCACCATAAATTCGGCATCAGGAGCTTCAGGTTGACGGCAAACGTCTAACCTTCTACACCACTGGACCGGCATCCAATGGTAGAATACCTACTTCTATCAATTTTTAATATATTAGTATTCATTTTTGAATGGTCAAAACTGACCTGATTTCAGACAACAATATCAGGTGAAGAAGAAAGTGTATCATAGTCTCATTTTTTGTAGAAGGAAATTTTTAAAAAATTGATAGTGATTGTTTATTCATGTTTGTACCCATTCCATTCATTCTATCAATTTTGCACTTAATACAGATATACATTTAGTAATAACAAGATAACCTCCTTGTTATATTACATTTTCATATCATATGATCTATAATGCGAGTGATGGATTAGATCACATTTTTTTTAAAAAGACTGTATTTTGATAATCAGTACTAAACAAGAAGTGCACGTCGGATATTTTTTTTTCCTCCCTCATAATTTACACTATATGTGTCTATGGAAACTAACATTTATCAAGCTCGTAGCTAACCTACCTACGTGTATATTCACGAATATGTTTGTTATTTCCCAACTTCATTCACATTATAGTGCGAGATGCATTTATTTTTATTACTAAAAAAGTTAACTGATTATAATATGCATTGTTTTTTATTATAATTAAAACAGTTACCTTTAAGATCTTGTTTGTGATGTAAACTAATTCAATAAAATGAATTCGTTTCCTATTTAAGATGTGACTTATAATTCTTACATTGTCCATTTCTGATATCATGAAATGGTTTGAATCAGAGAACTGTTGACCACCTGATAGCACTGGACAGCTGTTTTGTCCTAGTATGAGACTCTTCAGCAGCGCGCATTCACCACCCCCACCGGGGATCGGACTCAGGCCCCTCCGCCTTCACGATGAACGCTTTACCATTGGACTAATAAGTCGGCTCCTAATGGTTGATATTTCCAATTTAATCAATTTGTGATACGTTTGCGCGACCTCATCCTTGCCATTAGTATGTAACTGCCACACCCGACACAGTTGAACCCCACCGGTCACGTCACTGACTAATGTCGGGAGGGCACCATTGAAAACTGGGGAGCACTAGACAACTTCTTCGTCCTAGTGATGTATTCTTTAGCAGTACGCACACTTGATACTGCCAAATAAACCGCACGCACAGCCTTAATTTTAACGAGCACCTGAATCTCCGCACCATCAATACAGTTATTACCGACAGCGGTAGACGATCATAGTGCTATATCACCAAGTGATAAAAGTAGAAATTCTACCATTGGATGCCGCCACAGGGGTATAGATGGATAAGCGTTACTTTCAGACCTGAATACCCCAAGATTCGACTCTATGGTAGAATCAAGAGTATGCTTTCCTAAGAAGTCTCATACTAAGGCAAAATAGCTGTTTAGCGTCCCGTGGATTTTGCTAGTTCCCGATTATAATCAATTTCTAACGAATACATACAAACGAACCAATGGGTAGTTTGGAAGAAATTTTATTTTTGAGTGATTTCTACCATTGGACACTGCCCTAGTAATGCGAAGAATTATGTGTTTGACATCTTTGGCAGAATCTAAAATACACACTGCTGAAGAGTCCCATACTAGGACAAAATACCTGGCCAGTGTTCCCCGGTACTCTACCAACACCTCTCTGTGACAAAGCCAATTAACTACATTGTATTATTAGGCGATGCGTTTTACAACCTAAGCGTAAAAACAAGTTTCTAATATTTCTTTGATATACCGTTCTCATTAATCTTAATAATTATGAGCACATGCTAAAATTTTACTTTAATGTTTCATCTCTTTAAGTAATTCTCACCTACAGTAGAATAGCTTTATCTTCTATAAATATATCCATATAATAGCTTCAAAGAACATCCGGAATAACGATTAAATCATGATGAATTCATAGTATAAAATAATATCTTGAAATTTTGTTTCATCTAGCCGACCATCACTGGGAAATTCTATTTTTTATGCAACTACTTATGACATGAATGTAAACTTGTAAAACAAATTAATGATGATATTTAAAACAAATCTATTTGATTTTATTCTTAATAAAAATATAAAAATAGTTTGTTTAAACAAATGAACTAAACTTTCTTGTTGATGATTAAAAGAGAATTCCAGTGAAAAGTGAATTTTGTCAATGCCTTACTGTTTTATAATCGTTTTTGTATCAATCACTAATCGTTAATGGAATCTGGGAACATTAATCTTATAAGCCTTAAGTGGAGTAAAATATATGTCTTTTATTTTACTGATATTTGTATGAGAATCAGTTTTAGTCTCATTACTAAAAAGTAATTGTCATAAGATTAAAAAGTCATTACATTTCAATATAAATATAAATTAATACAAACAACTTTAGCTGAAATCTTTTATGAAGAATAATTTCATTGTCAAGTGTTATTCGTTACAGACTGATATCATTTAGGTTACCATTGTAAACAATGTTTACTGATAATCCGCTTTAAAATAACATTGGTCTTCTCTCTGGTATTTACCTACAGCTCCAACATGAATCAATCTTAGAGGTCTCATATCTCAAAGCGAATGCTCAACCCTTAGTTCGCTCTATACTATTTCAATTTCCCAGTGATAATCTAGGTCATACATCATTTATGAAGAGTTTAGTAGCATCAATGGTTATACTTGAATAAGGTAGGCTAGACAACCCTTTGTTAAATGTATATCAAACATTCCCCTATAAACCTTAAACGTATTGTACATAATTTCGATATCATCATTTTGAAGCAAAGTAAGGTAAATATTTAATTTTATATTGAAATAAAACGAAGTTTCGGTGGTGCAATAATTTAAACTGGTCTTATGTTATAATATAAATGAATCATATTAATATTTACTTATAATTATAACTGATAACTTAAATCTCTTTGTAATGTTGTGGCTTGATTTGTTAAAGTACTCGTTATTCAATAGTTAAGTAACTGATTAAAAATTGCAAACAGTTACCCTAAGTAGAATCACGAGTTGTTATTTAAACGTTGTGGCTCAAAATGGGATACTTAAAGATGTAAAGTGAGTTACATTAGGTATGTGTATTTTTAACAAGTCCGAAGAATGTTTCCTTGCTGAAATGAATTCGGTTAGTAGATATCTGAATGTTCTGATTTTAGGCGATTGCAGGTAACTGGTAGAAAATTCTACTTTACTCTAGTTTCATAGTACTCGTCAACAAGACGTATTCGCAATCTTCAACAAGATTTGTACTCCTAAAGGGAATCAAACACAGTATACGCATTTTCATGCCCTGTGATTTAACCCTTGAATTCTCAGACCATAACTGACAACCTGCACATATAAGATATTTGCATTAATTGATCATTGAGTAATAATCATTGTTATGTTTATCTAGTCCTAGGTACTAGTTGGATTCTATTAATCTAACTGAAAAGTAATTACTACACTAATCAACATTTATACTACGTATACTATGTTACTATGCTAGTCGGTTCATAATCAGTAATGCATTATACAAATTGTATTTGCAACCTAAAAACAAATTTAACAATTCATTTTCTTAACGAAATAAAATCAACATGTTTATCAATTAAATTTATATTTTAATTTGATAGAATTTACAATTTTATTAGAAACAACAACTTAGTATAAGCATTTCACTTTGTTAAATTGTTCACTTTTCAATACTTTCAAACTTAATTATTTATTTATTGATCTGTTTGTTTTTTTTTTAAACTTTTCTTTTGTGTTTACATTAAAATTAGGGAACTACTTTTCATGATATAAAAAGTAAAGGTAAGTAATTAAATGAAACATGTGAATAATTTTTTTTTCAATTAACAATATTATTCTGTATAACTTTTATTATATTGACATGTGATAATGATTGTTTAAATTGATAAAAAGAAAAAAAATAGTTTTTTGTCACTAATTAAAGAGAACAATATACATTTAATTGGTTTGATTGTGATATTTTCTTTTTTCTTTTACTTTATGTATTTTGATAATGATAAAAGAGAAAAAAAAACCAACACATGCATACGATGTAATAAATAGTAAAAGAAAAATAAAATAAAATATTCAATGTACTTTAGAATTTATTGAATAAGCTTAAATTATAGTGGTTTACAAATATGCTAAATTAGATTGTATTATACTTTGTTAAATAATATAAGACATGTAAGAAAAATATTAATAACAGCTGGTATTCATCTGAGAAATGATTGTTTATCTTTTAATTGCTAAAATGACTTATTTGTTTGTTTTATTCATAGATTGATATTGGTTTGATGATATTGAAAACTAGAGAATACTAGATAACTGTTCTATTCAACAATATGAAAGTTCTCAGAAGTATATATCCTCAATTCCACTGAGGAATTGAACCTAGAGACTTAAGGTCATAAGGTTGTTATGTATTGTGGAAAATATACAGTGTCCTTGATAATTGCCAATCAGCATACGGACACGTTTGCCCCTTGATTACCAGTCCCCAAAGCCGAAAAAGAGAAAACAACGATTTATGAGCCAAATAGACACAATTGTTTTTGTATTTCAATCATGCCTTTAAATATACACGAAATCAAACAGCACCGCCAAACACTTAGAAAACTGACATTAATACAAAACAAGGGTAATAATGGGTGTGAATTGGGGTAACGTATGTGCAGTCAATTAACCATAGTTCATAAATAAGGAACGACATAACAATAGTTAATGCCTGAAACGGGAGTATAGGGTGAGAGCAACGTAATAATAATAATAATAAAATGTTTACTTCGTATGAAACCAAAATAATGACCAATTCCGGACTAGGACAAAATAGCTGTCCAGTGCTCCCTTGTTTTGATTGGTACCCTACCAATATCAATCTGTGACGTATGTAAACAACTAAACTCCATAAAACCACGTCAAATCAATTAGCTCATCTACTTGATAACACTACAGTTGAGCAGTATGGCCTTCAAATAGTATGTTTGGAGAGCTTAGAAAACATGATAGAAAAAGTTTTAAAAGGTGAATAATACATAGTTTTCCAATTAACAGGGAAAATATCGTTGGTTACAAAAAGTAATTAAGTAAAGTTGTGATTATCTTATATGAATATTTATCGCGCATTGTTTGCATCCATATGTAATAAGGGAAAAAATCCAAAAAGAATCAAAGTACGAGTGAGGTAATAAAAAGTATATTTACTGCTACTATTCCTGTATTAATCAACTAGGTCAAGTTATATATCATCAAAAGTTATAGCATATAAATGATGAAATTAGAACCAAACTGAACATACAAACCTTTTATTAAATGTTTTCTTAACTGTTTCCTTTAGTAGATTAGATTTCCCAATTTCATTAACCTACTTTCTGAATTTTCTCTGAAGATTAATGTTTATATGAAAGTAGAAAGTAACTTTCTATCTAATATGACATGCATACATTCTCACATATTGTATCGTTGTCCAATATTCTATTTATTGAATCATTATACTGTTGAACTAATCAATGAATGTGTAACAGATATGAACAGTGCTTTTTTATTATTGTGGTTGTGTAAATCACACAGGTTAAACAATCTCATTATGATGAATTTTAGAAGAATAGTGAATTGTTGTTTGATTATGTGAATTGCAGAAATCCATCCTGTTCTATGCTTAAAAATCACTTCCTTTGTTGGAATGATTTCTCTCTTAGAATAGTGATCATTTACACATATAATGAAAGTAGCTGGAATTATGATAGATTAAAGTTATTTCAAATGAAATGAAACGTTACATAATAGTCAACCCTGAAAATATTATGAAATGAGTTTGATAATTTAAGAGGGATACTGTTCTCCCATGAAAGAAAAATCACCGTAAGTACGATAGATCAACTGAATGGTTTTGTGATATTCTGGATAGACTAAGATGCTGTGAAATGATGAAGCTTATGCTTCTTAATGAATATGGAACATCAAAATGTCCCCCCCCCCCTCAAATACAATTGCATGATGCATGAATGTGAATTTAAGTTTGTTGCTACTATTAGTGTCAGATTACATAATATCAAAGAGTCATTCTTTAGTATGGATTGTAATCAGTTTTAGCATGAAAATGATTTATTTTATTCCTTATTTCTGAATGCTTCTTATAAAAAAACAATATACATGAGACAGTGTTTGTTCACATTTCATGCCACTTTATGGTTATCATTATACTACTAAATAGACTATGAGAGATAATCAGAAAGTTCTGTATGATTTTAGAAAACAGACTTTATGGGTTACCTTTATGTTTAGTAGATTCATGTAAAGTGAGCAAGTGCAGTTCAAAGCAGATACGTGACAGTAACAAGCGTGAAGTCAATTTGAATTATGGTGATAATGAGCGTAAACTGCACTTGAAAAGTACACCTGATCTACGTGATATTGATAATCACAATGCTAACAGCACTAATGGACTAAAGACTAATGTAAAATCGAAAACACCACATCGAATATTCACATCAGCAGCTTCGAAAATTAATTTACACCGTCCCCGAACAAAATCTGATAAAAAACAACGAAGCCAATCTAATCCACGTCCGGTAATTAGTGGTCCGATAATTGCAACAAGCTCTCAGGTCAATAAACCCTCAAATGAATTAAATATGTCACACATTGTAAATAACACTGGGACTAATAAAACCAATCACCAAACACCATCTCCATCGTTAACGTTACAATCAATACCACAAATCAAAGTTAATAACATTCGACCAGTATCTGTGACGGGTAACGATGAGCTTGGAATATGGATTGAAAAACCGATACAATCATTACAACCTAAGAATAAGACTGTAAGTCAGTTTAATTATATTCTTGCTGTTGATTTGTTAGTACAATTATTACTTACTTTCATTTAGTATTAGGTAAAATTTAATAAATGTCACTTGTAAAATATATTTCTAGATCTTATCATTTAATGATAACAAATTCATTTCTGTGACAGTAGGCATTCACATAATTCACCTATAACATAGCTAGTCAAAGCTGTCAATTCTTTGAAATTGACCCATGCAAACGTGTCTAATTACTTATTGATAGTAATCATTTTTTAGTTCTACAACACATAACAACAGTACATTTTAAAAACCGTTTTAAAGGATAGGAAATTCTGATTATTTATTTTGTTGGTTGTAATTCTGTAGATATAATGTAATATTGTTTACCACATACAATGTATGGTGCTTCAGAAATGTTTGTTCGATGACTTCTAAACTATTTAGTTACGCAGTATGAAACCACATTTTAACAACAAAGAGGTCAGTTTACAAGATGACCACCAAGTTAAACTCCTAAAATTAACAACTCTAATTAAAATGTACATCAATAATCACTTACAATTTTGAGCTACTTATTTAAAAATTAAAGACGTTTGTTTAATAATTTTTGGAAATGATACTATAGAATAAGTTCATTGAAACTGTACAGGCTAACTAATATGTTTTATCTGATGTACCTACTGAAACGAGACAGATCACATGATATCTCAAGGCTCTATAATATAACTGCTGCAAGTGTGTATTGTTGTTATTAAGTCAAATATTACCTAACCAATATCTTTGACTACCGGCAATGTATGATGAATTTCCAATATGTGGTATTTGTCTCCTCTACTGCTAAGTGTATGTAGTTGAACTACTCATATGTCAAAAAAGTGTATTGTAACTGATATGAACATGAGATTATAACAGTGTTATTGGTATTTAGTAGATACTCAATTTCCGTAAGTAATTTCTAAAAATATACACTGAAAGAATTCTAAACAAAGACAAAATAGTCTTCATATGTTCAGAAGTTTACTTCTCATTAAAGACAAATATAAACTTCTTTTATTTCTTATAATTTTTAGATATTAAATCAATTAATGGAATGCGATTTAAATTCAATTAACAATTGTTCAATATGTCATAAAATAATGTTAGTGAATGAACGTTATGATTTAGTTGATCAAGTGATACATCGTAACTGTTTTAAATGTTCAATATGCAATGAAACATTAACGTAAGTTGTATAAATATGTTATACACATGTACAATATACTTTATTTAATGTTATTATTTTATGATATACTACTTTATGAAAGTAAGCACTTGACATATTCAAGATGAGTTATAATTCACCAAATCGCAAATCAAACTGTAAACCTAAGGAATACTAGAGTTATGTCTATTAATCATGATGCGGATAAATCAACAAAATACATTCTAAACACCTCAACAAACGACAAGAATTTATTAGGGACTTAGCCGTAAACATCTATGGTTCATTGGAAACTTTTAACAAATGCATTACTATTAAAGTATTCGATGGACATGTCTTTTGAAAGGGGCACCCAAGCATGTATTGTAAAAAATACAACCATATGTAATGTAATAGATACGAAAAAGATATCTATTAAATATTAAATTTTAATGTACAACACTTACTAACGGTATACGTGGTGCAAATTAGGGGAAAAACAAAGGGTGAATGACACATTTTATTTAAACCAAACCACTAATTGTGACAGAGAAAAGTAATGTTCTGTACGTAAACATTAGGGTAGTTGCTTGAAGTGATTAAAAATATGACCGACGGACTATTATTAATGAAAACCCGCTCATTAACACAAAGCTCTATTATAAAGTGATTTACAATTAGCTATTTAGTAAAATAGTACCCATACGTAACATGATCCATTGGTATTCAATTAACTTTGAATGTCACTAACCAGATTAAAAATTTAGTCCTTTGGATATAAGTCAGGGACTTTTATCAATATGACCATTTCTAAGTTGAAATTTGAGCATCATTGGTGATAGTTACGCCGATAAGAACATCATTCATAAACATTACACATATGCCAAAATATTCACTTTATTATCCAAGAAGCCGCTACGAATAAGTATAACATGTAGCATCAATTATATTTTATTGAAGTATCAAATTAACTCTTAATGTATTCATCCTCAAATCTATGAACGTTGCATATTAACTGTATTAAATACTTAAAATATTTGATTAGGAATAAGCTGACTGGTTGTTGTCTTCGTTTTATGCTGATTAATTACGTATTAGTGATTAATATCATGTTTATCCTGTTCTCAGGCCTGATTGAATTATATCGATGAAATAGCAATGTTATGTTGTGTGTATCTTAGTTATGTACAAACGAACCGATTTAATTCTTCTTTACATGATTGTCGTAGTTCTCTTTCATGTCATATAAAATTTCGTTGATGAATCATTAAAACCAAAATTATATTCTGTATAATTAAGGCATGTATACTGTGAAGTTACAAAATAGATTATATCAACTTTGAGAATTTGATTCAATTTGTAATTAATTTGTATGTCTTATTATCAAGTTTGGACTTCATAATTTTAAGCATTGAAATAAGTTATTTATAAGGATTATTTATATAAATCACTTTGATCCAAATGACTCGACATGACATGATCAGACTCTTATATTAATTGTACTAACGAATTTTGACTTCTTCCATTGTGTATCATTTAATCTTGTGCTGATTCAATTCAGTAATTTATTTCTTCTCCAGAGAAGTAACTTGCACTAATTTTAATTTCTATACTAAATATACATATCATACATTTTTCTAGACTGCATTAACTGTTATTCAAGATTTCAATGATTTTATTATGATGATATCAATCAATTGATTAGTAGACTATTTTTTGTTAAAATTAAATTTGTCAACATCTTCTTTAACAATCACATTTAATTGATAAATAATTTCATTTTGTTTTATTTTTTATACTTTTCATTTTATTATTTTAGTGATAAAAGTGCAATATTTCAAAATGGAAATTGGTGTTGTGCAACACATTTTCGACATAATATGAATATTATCAATGTACAATAAGAATAATAACAAAGAAAAATTGAATATACAGCACTTTTGTCTTTCTTATTTTGTTTTTTTTTTTTATAAATTCCATATTTAAAAATAAGAAAAATTTTACTCTTTACAACATGACATTAAACATACATTCTTTTTATTTTAAAATATTGTTTATTTTTCCCGGTTTCGAATTATTTCAACATTTTGTTTTTTATGTTTTTTTTGTAAATAGTTATTAAAATTTACAGTTATACTACCACTACTACTACTACTACTATTACTACTGTCACTTCTACTACTGGCACTCTAGTTGTTACTAAGGCTCCTAAAAGTACAAAAAAATATAAAATGACATCATGGGAATTTTTGTTAAATGTTTAAATATTTGTTTCTTTTTGTTTTCGTAATTGTTGCATGTATTATATGTAATCGATTGTGCATGTTCAATCTATTCATGTGAAACTGATGAATGAATGAATTTCAATGTGGAAGTAGGTGAAAAAAAAAGAAGAAGATGATGATGATGATGAATTAGACAGAATTACTTTTAGTAATAATTTTTTCCATTCAATTTTTTTTATTACTGTAATAGCTAAACATGAATTGTTTATCTACATATTATTGTACTGTGTCCATATTTCCTTATATAGATAATACATTAACATCGACAACAACTTCGATAACAGCAACACAAAAACAAGAGATAGGTATGTGTTATGTAACAGGAAAGAAGGAAAGCATTTTGATGCATCTAATTGTGCATGTGCATGTACATGTACCAATAGGTGTATAAGAATGTTTTATCAGGAATGTAACATTCAAAAAACAAATGTCTATGCATGTGGGTATTGCTAGAAAACTTGAATATAAGCAGTGTAAATGATTTAATATTAATGCCTATTATTAGAACAGATCAGAAATAGTTAAAAAAAATATTTGATGGAAAAAGACTTTGAAGGTTCTGTATTCATTTATCTGGATAGTTTAATCTTGAAGCTATCACTGTTATTTCGAACGTCATCATAAGTGGATATTTCAAAAATCATTCTTCTAAAGTAAAAATCATCTACATTATTATTATAGAAGAAAAAGTTACTGAAAAAAGAATACTACTACTACTACTACTACTACTACTACTACTACTACTACTACTACTACTACTACTACTACTACTACTACTACTACTACTACTACTACTACTACTACTACTACTACTACTACTACTACTACTACTACTACTACTACTACTACTACTACTACTACTACTACTACTACTACTACTACTACTACTACTACTACTACTACTACTACTACTACTACTACTACTACTACTACTACTACTACTACTACTACTACTACTACTACTACTACTACTACTACTACTACTACTACTACTACTACTACTACTACTACTACTACTACTACTACTACTACTACTACTACTACTACTACTACTACTACTACTACTACTACTACTACTACTACTACTACTACTACTACTACTACTACTACTACTACTACTACTACTACTACTACTACTACTACTACTACTACTACTACTACTACTACTACTACTACTACTACTACTACTACTACTACTACTACTACTAATGAATTTCAATGTGGAAGTAGGTGAAAAAAAAGAAGAAGATGATGATGATGATGAATTAGACAGAATTACTTTTAGTAATAATTTTTTCCATTCAATTTTTTTTATTACTGTAATAGCTAAACATGAATTGTTTATCTACATATTATTGTACTGTGTCCATATTTCCTTATATAGATAATACATTAACATCGACAACAACTTCGATAACAGCAACACAAAAACAAGAGATAGGTATGTGTTATGTAACAGGAAAGAAGGAAAGCATTTTGATGCATCTAATTGTGCATGTGCATGTACATGTACCAATAGGTGTATAAGAATGTTTTATCAGGAATGTAACATTCAAAAAACAAATGTCTATGCATGTGGGTATTGCTAGAAAACTTGAATATAAGCAGTGTAAATGATTTAATATTAATGCCTATATTATAGAACAGATCAGAAATAGTTAAAAAAATATTTGATGGAAAAGACTTTGAAGGTTCTGTATTCATTTATCTGGATAGTTTAATCTTGAAGCTATCACTGTTATTTCGAACGTCATCATAAGTGGATATTTCAAAAATCATTCTTCTAAAGTAAAAATCATCTACATTATTATTATAGAAGAAAAGTTACTGAAAAAAGAATATTTTAGATGGAGTTTATTGAATAGGAATCCTTTATTAAAATAAAACAAATGTCTAATGCTGTCTTATTTTCAATGGTACTTCAGCTGTTATCAACAAGTCGAGGATGTCTTCCATAAGAATCAAGTATAACTTATTACGGTTTTTACTGTAGAATTATGGTGTTAACAAAGTATTTCCTACAAGATAGACTTTTCTCCAGAAAAACATTAGTTAAAAATTCAGTGAAAACCAATATGTAGTGAACAGACGTTTTTCATTAATTTATACCTCAAGTTATAATACAAAGGGAAGCGTTAGTGATTGCCATATAATAATAGGTAAAGGTAAAATTATGCTTAAAACATGAATCGGAAACCAGTTTCTCTTAGATTATAAGATTGACAAACCATCTGGAAACTCACTATAGCATGAAATATGAGCACATATATACACTTTATAGTTTTTAAAACTATTTTAATTATTTACTACTACTTAAATATACACCTAGCTTTACAACACTGCATGAATATATGCATGCCATTACATTTTATTTCCAATGCTTTTAGATATCACTAGATGCGTACTTGCGTAAACTCAGTGTAAGATGACTGTAGACAACAAATTCCTCAGTGTTCAAGCAATAATCAATTAGACCACTCAATATACTTAATAGCATATACGTTAGTCCAATATAAAAAGGTTATAAAATAAAAGTGATCTGTCATTTAGTTCACTGAAATTCAATCGCATAACTTTCTGTTGATTAAATTTAGATAAGTAAAGTTAACAGAATGTTCATCAAGGTGTTAGTTGAACTTTCTGTTTAGTACTAATGTTTTGAACTTTATCACAGTGTTAGGTGTGAAATATCACTACAAAACGTCATTTTGCCTTACTTAATAAGCATAGAATTACAGAAAAGTAATTGCTAAATTGTGATTATCTAAAAATTTAGATTTCATTCCAAAAACTGCTTATTTTTTTAATCATAGATAGAAATAGTCCATTATAACCTACGTTGATTAATGCATTAATGATAATGTAATTAATTTCTAGAATTATCTTTTGTTGATAATGAATACACTGAACACTTTTACATCATCCGATCATTTATGTCACAAAATTGAAGCAGAATAACATCGTTCTAGAGTAACCAATATTTAGTGTAATGCAGCTGTTGGAAAATTAATGTTATCGTTTGGCAATAAAAGTTTACAGTTATCTTTGGTTTTTTTAAAAAAAAAACTTACCCGAACTCTTAAAAAATCAATAAAACTCTGAAAATCAATTTAAATTAATAAAATTTTAATGATGTTTTAGGTAGAATTCAGCAGAAAACTTTAGAAAAAATCAATTAATTTCCAATAATGAATAAATATTTTCATCTTCTTATCTGTTCATTTTATTTTCTTCAGTCAGCTTGAAAAGATTTTGTTTTCATTTATTCTGGTAAATCAAAGTTCTTATGCTTCATGTAAATGACATTTTCAGAAATCAGAATGAATCATCTACTTTGTTTATGTTTCTAGGTTGAATTTTATAGAGAGAGAGAGAGAAACAGAGAGTGTAGTCTGTACACGATATTCGATCAGTCTAAATTAATATTGTTTTTCACTATGAATAACTAACAGTTATTTATGTATCCATGCCTACTTTCCGTAGTTTTACTTGTTTGTTTGCATTCTTATTTTGCTTAAAACAAAACACTTCAATATTGATCATAAATTATGATCTGAACAAATAGTCATTCTATGAATGAATTGGGTGTTATTCATTGTACAACCAATCCTACATACGTTAAGCATATATACATACAAGACAATATATACTACAACCGTAGGATTCTTAGAACTACAACTTATGGTTCTATATAAAAACGAAAGTAGACTAAGAAGGGAAATGTTTTAGACTATGAAATATGTCAGTTTCATCGTGTACTTATGCATGACACAAAGAGAAGATTCTTGCAACACAGCTGCTCCCCACCTACACACAGAATGAATCAAGTAACCTAGAAGGTTGTTCATTGTAATCAATAGCTAAGTAAGTAAATATCATTTTCACGGAAATATAATTACGCACAGATTTATACTTATATTAGCAAACAAACCGTTCGTAAACAGATCAGTATACTGATATAAATCACTGCATTGACTTATTATATTCAGTTACATACATATACGAGAAAGCTATCAATGGCAATATTATATGTTTGGATTATTAGCGAATCAATTCATTTGAAGCACTAATAAGAAAATGATAGTAATAATTAACAATTTGGATAAATTAAGGAAAACTGAGGAACAGTGAGAAAGACTTCAAACAAATTCCTAGTTTAACTCCTCGATTATCAGTCCACATTAAACCCTTCACATTCTTTTGTTGACAGTTAATGCTATTATTTGATTGAACTTATCATCACAAATTGATGTTACTAACATTATTTAAAAATTTCGGTGTGTTTCAAACCTATCGGCCACTTTTATGTATAGAATTCATTTTTCCTTATTCTTACGGATCTAGTATTAATATTCGGTCGCTTATCATACCACTTAGCCTATTTTCTTACTTGATATTATGTAATCAGTCAATTTAATACCAACATTTCCTTATTCATCCGTGATTTATGATCTGTAATTATTCGTCACATCGATCACCTCACATCTTTTCAATTAGTTATTTGTTCATATTTCCTACAATAGAAGATATGTGATTACTTCAGTAAGCTAAATAAAAAAACATATCACCTGTACGATATTGCCCACCTCAAAGGTTATGTTGCCTACCCATATGTATTTTACATATATATCAGATTACTTAATTACTGAAGCTATATCTTTAAGTTGCACGTTCTAAAATCGATAAATAGTAATGAATATTAATATTCATGATAAAGAATGATGATAATCTTGCGTATGGTGAGTCGACTGAAATTGGTAATACAAACCAGTAGATATTAACTTAATGAGGTAGCCAATTAGTGTACAATTGCCACAAAAATTGGCATCCCAGACAAATCATCTCATTCATAAATGAATGAACTAAAATATCAATCCGCTTTTGCGAATTCCAACTGTTATGATTACTAATCTCACTTTTATTCACAGTATGTATTAATATGCAGGTGAATACTGACTTCTTTCGGAAATTCTGAAGAGCAAGGAATGAATACGTATATTCGTATTAACCATGTATCAATATTTTTGACAGTATAAGTTTTTTTTTATTTGGACGAATCGGTAAAACAAAAACTCATTGTTTGGTTCTGAGAAACATGTTTACCCAGATCTTTTCTACGTTTCATGTATCGTTAAAATGTAGAAAAATGAAAAAGTAAATGTCAATAAAGATGGTAAGCAAAATGCTGATCTTGAACGACGAATATCAAACTCTAGTGGACGAATGGGTAATATCAGAAATAAATTCGAGTCAGGTGAAGTTAGCAACGATAAAAAGAAGAGTAAAAAGAAATCTGCACCAAAAATGAAATATGCCGGTGTAGAATCAGCTAAAACAAAATTTATTGAAGAAGCTACAAAAAGCCACAATGAGTAAAGTAGAAAATGGACCGAGAAAACCAAAAGAATTTACCCCACCACCTGATGGTGTTGCTGTTGGTATACTAGAAAGTAATCCAAAACCAAGAGCACCGGATGTAGTTACATCAGATGACATGTTTGAACCTGTTGATTTGAAAGAGATTAGTGAAAAAACAAAAAATTTAAGAGCTAAATTTCGAAATATGGAAGCAACTGGTGGACAGGTATGTATTACATTTGCAAAATAAATTCTAATTGCGTAATGACTACAAACATGTCTAAAGTTATTGCACACTATAACACTATCATTTATTTACCTAGAAATGAATTCATTTATTTTAAAAATTAAAATACAAAGCGTGATCGCCCTTGTCTGAAGAAAACTGCTGTAAAAGATTTTTCATTTGTGATGTTTGTTATAATACCTTAGAGCTAATTGTCGCCAAGGTTGTCTATAAGTCAGAAATTGAGTACTAGAATGACTACAATCAAAATATGCATAATGAAACATATCGACATAAAGTATCATATTAGCAATGATTGATGAAGATAACCACTGATAGCTTTAACAGGCTCCCGTAACATTGATTCTTATGGTAATAAAAACAAAATTGAAGAGTCAGAAAATGTTACCAGTTCTCAATATGTTATCAAATGGTTACTAAAAGAGTGTATTTAAGAAAGCAGAAAAATACCTCAAGGATCATATGAGAGCATTAAGTGTAGAAAGTAATAACGAATGAAGTTAGATTTGTTTAACAAATAGTGAAAACTTCTTCTGAATTACAGCAAGTCATTAATTCCTATTTATAGAAATGATCTCAGGTTGATGTTCTAGTCAACTTATGTACTACATAAACAATTAATAAAACAGTAGTGTAGCGTTACATTTAAATAATGGAGATGGGAATGAAGCTTCATTTTCAGTTATGTTAATTAAACTGGGTAGTTTAACTAAAAGGTGTTCATTGTGGTTTCTGGACAAAAGTTTCGAAGCCTACTGCACACAAATGTCAGGTCCATAGTTACTTATTAAGCGTTAGAAGTCAGTTCACGTTGATAATCTTGATTGCGGCTAATTTCTTATGTGGAATTTATCTTCGGCGTCGACTATTACGTTCCTCTTGATTCGCTTATTCCGAAGATTTCAGAACATGTAAATAACTGGCCTTCTCATTTAAGTTGCTATAATTTATACATGTTTGTTAATTACCAGTCTGAACACTGAGTATCTGGAAGTTATTTGACATTAACAAGATTTCTTAGATTCAGAAAATGTTACCAGTTCTCAATATGTTATCAAATGGTTACTAAAAGAGTGTATTTAAGAAAGCAGAAAAATACCTCAAGGATCATATGAGAGCATTAAGTGTAGAAAGTAATAACGAATGAAGTTAGATTTGTTTAACAAATAGTGAAAACTTCTTCTGAATTACAGCAAGTCATTAATTCCTATTTATAGAAATGATCTCAGGTTGATGTTCTAGTCAACTTATGTACTACATAAACAATTAATAAAACAGTAGTGTAGCGTTACATTTAAATAATGGAGATGGGAATGAAGCTTCATTTTCAGTTATGTTAATTAAACTGGGTAGTTTAACTAAAAGGTGTTCATTGTGGTTTCTGGACAAAAGTTTCGAAGCCTACTGCACACAAATGTCAGGTCCATAGTTACTTATTAAGCGTTAGAAGTCAGTTCACGTTGATAATCTTGATTGCGGCTAATTTCTTATGTGGAATTTATCTTCGGCGTCGACTATTACGTTCCTCTTGATTCGCTTATTCCGAAGATTTCAGAACATGTAAATAACTGGCCTTCTCATTTAAGTTGCTATAATTTATACATGTTTGTTAATTACCAGTCTGAACACTGAGTATCTGGAAGTTATTTGACATTAACAAGATTTCTTAGATTCAGAAGATCAATGTCTTTCCGGTCGAATTTATTCCTACAGTTGCCTACATGGAATGATATCATTGATAAGATATGTCATTTCACAAATATTCTGTGTTTGAGAAGGTGAATGAGGAATATACTTTGGCCGATTCAAAGCCTTCACCTCAGGTGGAATTTTCAGTCCGATCACCTCACACCTTCTAACATATTACAAAATCATTCGCTCAATCGTGGCAGATTTAATTGTATTCCTTATCCAGTAATACATTGACGACATGCGGTACTTGACATAAATTATGATTCAGAATGAAAATTTTGACTAGTACATGCCAACTTTGTGTGCTATTTATTGTAATACCTTTGAAAAATGTATATTGGGATTAGCTCGGAGGAACAAAATACTTACTAGGCTCATTAAATCTAACCAAAATCTCAAAATCGTGTAAATGTCTTTAAATGACATTTCAGTAATCGTCTTTATGAAAACAACAATGATAACGAAGATTTTCGTTCTAAAATTTTTTTAGAGTATTGATGAAGAAAATCGTAAAAAAAGTTCATTCATTGATGAATCAATTACAGTTGCCCCAGAAGCAACAAGAAGTGCAAGAGCGCGATGGAAAGATATTGAAAGTGGTAAGACTGATAAAGATGCATCATCAGAACGTCCAAAACTTGATATTCATGACGTAAGTGGAAACAAAAGCTCAATATATAATACTCTTTATTATTTATACAATTGATGTTCTGCTGAGAAAGGACAATTAAAAAGTAGATTATATAGCTCTGTTACTTGGTAGGAGCACTAAAATGATTGTATATACATGAACGTTATTTCATACTACTTATTAGTAGGCAGGTTTACAAATAAGAAGTTATCTCTGCATTTTGAAAAACTTGAAAGATGATAATATCTATTTATTGCACCCCAAAAGTTCTCATCACTTTTGCCTTTCCGAAATGCAAAATAACATCCAAACAGCTCTGCCTACTAATAAGTAGCATAAAATGACAATCAAAATTTGTTGCGCCAACATTCAAACTCATCGTATTTTTAAATCAGGTAAGATGATTACTAATATAACGACGTAGTCGTTAGACTTATTCACCTTCCCAAATTGGAAGAACAACATAGGGTTTTGCTTCATCAACTAATTTACATAGGAAATTTCAAAAGTTACGCTAAAAATGATTGGCAACGATAAAATTCTCACTAGACTGTTATGATGTGAAATACAGCCTATTACGGCATACAAAGACAGTAACCTTGATTGGAACAAGTATTGAATAACCTATACACTAAGGCTGCCGTTTTAAGCCTGCACGACTACCTCGTGAGTCCTAGTACCCAAGTCAGTGAGATAAACGAGTTAGTCATTAACCACTCAGATTATATTTCACTTATTTATTTATATGCACACAACATCTAACTTATAAGAATAACATTTATACAAAAGAGGATAAGGATGACTAGAAAATGATGGAGCAGACAATTAATTAACTATTGTTTTTAAATGGAAAGTAATATGATAATCGTTTATGAACTTAGTGGGAGGTTAAGGTAAAGAGAACATGTCACTAATGGAAATGAAATAGTCAATTTGCATGTTCTCAAAACAAATGAAATGATCTTCATAAGAACAGTTCTGATGGTTAGTCATTCTTCTTAAATCGAGCAATTTAACACAGACAACTATTTTTTTAATGATATAAGTGTATAATATTGTTTGTCTTTATTTTTCGTCCTATCAAATTTCCCGTTATTATTAAAGGGTTATGGAGGTGTATATGAGAATGAACCGGAAAAATTCGAAAATATTGCTAGGGCTGGTGAAATAAAAAAAGATCTACCATCTGGTGTAAGTGCTAAAGAAAGACGTGAATTATTTTTAAAGAAAGCAGCTGATACTTCTGTTGTGAAAAGAGACAGTATAAAAGTAAGTAAAAAAAATTAGCTGAATGGTTGTTAATATGAAATTAACGATGACAACAACAAAAACAGGTAAAAAGAGCCAGTTTACCTAACTTTTATTGGTTAAGTATTAATTGGCTAAGGATTTAAATTTGTAAGGGAAAGTACTGAAGTATGCATACATTATCTTGATGAAAGTATTAGGTTTGTATAAAGTAATAAATTAAAACGATATGGTAAGTAAAATATCTAACAGTTAAACATAAACTATACATGAACAGCACTATTAAAGTAGATCTTTTAGACAAAGTTATAAATTACAGATTAGAGTTGAACTACCAAAATGGTTGGAACGAATGGTCACTAATGTTGAAAATGTAAATTTAAACTTTACCAGATGTATGCTTAGTTCATGTGTTTTCAGATGCACTATAAGGAGAGAATTCATAACAAGGAATGCTTTAAGGTTATTAAATTTTAATTTAATCATCGTACAATATATTCGACGAATACATTCAGGATTCCTATTCAACTATCAAATGTTCAATGAATACTTCAGTTATATGTTATTTACCAAGCTAAACTAGATTAATTTTACATTACACATTATTACTAAACTTAAGAATGCTGTAATGACTGTCGTAATGAATGGTGATTGGTATGGCATCTTAGTTCAAATTACATCATTTTCGTTATACTGACTAGTATTTCACGGAAATACGGTTAAAACAATTAGAAATAATGAAGTGATTCTATACGTATTTACAAGACAGAACTAGCTTTAACAAAGTTCAAGCTCAATGGTCGATAATTTAATATTACGCAACATCTTATGATCATTAAAATATCCAATACAATTTTCAAACATACAGGTTTCTTTTCTTTTTCTATAAGAAAAAAGATATGTATGTATAATCAACATAGAACCTGGCACATGTGTGCATTGGTCCAAGTTGCCATACCTCCTTGGCACCGCAAGATTAACACCACCACCATCAGTAGAAGTTACTTCAAAAAAATAAAATAATAATAGTAACAAGGAGTGTGAACATATAAAATACAGTACATGAAGCGTAGAAAGAAAGTTAAAGTTCGTGATCTAAGGGAGGACAATTAGTGAATACAACTTCGCCATTGTGACCGATTCTGGGCCATGTCACTCTGTGTTTCTAGCCACTGGTTACAGTAGTCGCGAGGATCCCATCCAGGTAGTCTGCATCTACCGATACGACTTAAACCGGCAGTCAGTGACTTCATCGACTGATGCCATGTTTTAGTTTGGCCACCTCTAACTCTCTTCCATCCTATTCCTATACCAGCCAACATTGTGCGTCGAGGCAGACAGTGGTTGGACATACGCAACACATGTCCCAAACACCTCAGTCGATGAAAATTTACAACCTCATCGACCGATTTACCACATTTGCCTAACACCCGTCGTCTAACCTCTTTAATACATTACTCGGTGATCCCAGCTAACCCGAGTGATGTTTCGAAGACGTCGATGGTCAAAAACTAATAATCTTCGTGTGTCGTCTAGCCTTAATGGCCACGTCTCACACCCATACAGTAAAACAGAGCGAACTGTTGCGCAGTACACTCTCCCTTTCGTTGAGAGACGAATATCTCGTCTACGCCATACATCACGTAAGTTGGAAAAAGTCAAACGAGATTTTGGAATTCGTACTGAGACTTCGTCAGAGACCAACCCATTAGGGTTGGTCAGACCTCCAAGATAAGTGAAGTGGTCGACGTGCTCAACTACTTCACTCCCCATCTTTAGCTCAGGTGTTGACGAAAACCAGTCTTGGAGCAACAGTTTGCATTTAGAGGGGGAGAAACGCATTCCGAACATGCTTGCATTGGAGCTTATTGTTGTTAAAAGATTCTGCATCGGATCAGCGTCTTCGCCAAACAGGACTATATCGTCAGCATATTCTAAGTCAATAAGTGGATCTCCGGGTAGGAGATCAATTCCTGAAAAGTCAGACGATGAGAGTGTAATTCCCAACAGTATGTCGTCTATGAAATTAAACAAAAATTGGGGAAGTGGACAGCCTTGACGGACACCACTTTCTAAACACTATTTAGTTTTATTTAAGTTGGATTGTGACTGGCAAGCGGAATCGTGGAAACACGTTACGCCCTATTTTTGACTTATCGGGAATATAAAACTCATCCTAACTATACAGTTTTGTTTTAAAACCGTCAATGAAAATATAAAATTTAACATATTACTCATCACAAGTGAAGAAAAAGGAAGTTAATATATTTGTATACCACGAATTGACCTAGGTTAAGCAACTGTTGAGAAACCAAGAAGTACCAAACAGTTGTTTCGTACTAGTACAGGATCCCTTGACAGTGTACACCCACTATACCACCAGGAAGTCGAGCCTAGAGCCCTATACTTACGAGGTAGACGCTTAACTGTTAGGCTACTGTGAGGTGGTTATAAATGTGCAGTGCTGTGAAGTCCCAAACTTGGACTAAATAGCTACCCAGTGATTTCTGATTCCCAATGGTTATTTAACATAAGTCAATTTGTGATTTCAAATTCAACATAACACTCAATTATAATACATTTGCATTGGTTCTTTTAAATATATGAACAAATCCATAACATCGAGTTTTGATAAACAGATGACATCAACTAAGTAGATATTTGGTCAAATAAAACAGTTAAATTAAACATTTCATCCTGTGAAACAATAAATTATTGTATATTGTTTGATTGAATATGTCACAGATTGATGTTAGCAGGGTGCCATTGAAAACCAGGGAGCACTGAACAGCCGTTTCGTCCTAGTATGGAACTCCTCGGCAGTGCACACCCCAGATCCTGCCCCAGGGGCTACAGGTTGGCTAACACCTAACCCTCTGTACCACTTGGGTAGGCATCCAATAGTAGAATTCCCACTCCCATCAATTTGTATATTAGTTAACAATGCTCAGCTGAAGATACATAATCGAGTTTTTTGGTGGGGAGTTCATAAACTTCATATCTAAAGTAATACTTTCTAATGACGATAACGCACAAAGTTAGACCGTACTGAAATTATTTCTAGGATGAATAAATTCATCCATGTAAATTAAAATGACTAGATGATTAACTTATACATGTGTATAATGAAACGACAGACAAAACACATACACAATAGATACTTAATCCTTTTTTTATTCTTTACTTGTTTACTATCCTTATCTACGTAGCTTATAGATATTAATGCTGCGGAAAGTGGAATCTATGAGAATGAACCAACTCGTCGTGATAATGTAGTTCGTTATGATGATGATCAAACAGATGATTACCCTAATAATTCTGTAAAATGGGCATCAGAAGCAAAAAGTAAATTTATACAAGAAGCATCTAAATCACAAGTTACAACAGGAAGTAATAAGGTAATTCAGAATATGTATAGATCTTACTTATTCATTTAATTATAACTAAAAAGTAGTGTGTTATTAAATATACTAGTGAAACCAGTCGAAATATGTTTTTGGTTATACAGCATTCTCTAAGCTGGATGATTTAATTGCGGAGTTTTCATTGTCAGAACTGCTAAGAGAATTTTGCGTCGATGAAATCTCTGGAATTAAACCATTTAGCTCAAAAAATGTGGTATAATGAGGAACTAAGAGGTTACTAGACTATATACTTTAAGAAGTTAGTCCTGTACAACATGGATGGTTAACGACAGTACTTTAACACGAATTAGAGTTAGAAACCTTAAGCATTCAATTCTGATTTAGTGATACCAGCTTCTGAATTTGACTACGATTGGATGTTGATAAGCTTTGTCTAGAAGAAAGTAACATGATCACCAAACTAGGTGATATATCGTGAACTACGACCGACCACAATATACGGAATGACAACCTTGGTAGTTACATTACCGACAAGACACAAACGGATTGTTCTGCACCCACAAATCTGCCCTGAAATTAGTAGCCTCTAAGCCGGAGAGATGAACACAAGACAATTGAGCCAACCCACACGAAGTCACACTTATATTTCAAGCATTCCTTTATACGCAAGTAAAACCTGGCAGAACAACTAACAAATTAAGAAAATAACATCAATACAGAACAAGGGCAACAGTGATAAGGAACTAAGGGTAACGTGTACAAAATCAACCAGTTTATGAATGAAAAACGACAGCAATAGGTAAGATGTGAGATTAAGGTGAGAGGAATATACAAATAATAGAAATAAAACGTCTAGTGTAAATACAACCAAAAGTATGAAATAACCTTACGAACAACAGTTCTAAAAGTTAGTCATCCATCTCCATTCGTACGATATATATATAGATCTACGCTATACTGAACGTATTCAGAGCACGCAGTGAGAGAAAACTTATGACGTTTGACATGAAATCATTGACGATAATACACTCCATTATGTAGCACTCATTCAGTGACTGAACAGAAGATGACTGAAAGCAATGTGTATAACACGTAATAAAAAATGTAAGTAAATAATAGGGATTATACATCTGATAAAAAAGGTTGCAAACATTCAGGATAATTTCAATTTGTAAGATTTCTTAGTATAAATAACCACTGATTATTACAATAGTCATATTTATTTTCCTTTCATTTTTCTATAAATTATCAAGAAAATATTAATAGTTGAAAATGGTCATACAAATGGAGATGATAACGGAGCACAAAAACAAGCACGATATGCTACACAAGCTAAACAAGCATTTTTAGAACGCCAAAAACAAGCAGAAGAAGCTGAAAAGAATAAGAGTCGACCAGATATTGTAAGTAGTCACTCCTTAGTTTCATATACTTTTAATGCATGTGCCAACATGTGATCAGGGTTCATAACTGAGCGATTTGATTGAGTAATCTAATTAAGTCTTAACGTCAGAAAATAATTAAATATTATAATTTCCTTTTTAGGTTCAATAATATATCATTTGCCAAGTATAGATTCGTGTAAATGACTTGCAGCGACATCCTAAGTTACCCAAACTGAATCAAGAGAAGTCAGGTTCACACTAGTGACCTACTGACTGAAATTCGAAAGAATCAACATGTCCGCATACTTTTGTATTCTCAGAAAAATTAAATCATCAAGTAATTTGTTTACCTTACAAGCACTTACATTCAGCATTATCCTTTGTTTAGAATAGCGTTAAGATTGTGATTGTGCTATTTGTCATGCATGTTCCCTTCCAGTAGACTGTACGTAATAACACATTTATAACAAATATGATAAATTAGACAATGTCATCAAAGTCGTAAGCAACGTAGAGATATAATTTAGTTAAATTTCCAGTTGCTTTATCGAGAGTCCGATAAAGCGAACGATTAAACAGGAGGGAACTACATCACTGAGTTCTGTTACAGGATTATTGTACTATATACTGGTGTCAGTGAATGAAAGCAAATCAGTAATGTCAGTGATTTAATGTTCATTAGCAAGTAGTTTTAACTATAGTCAGTATATATAAACGCTTGATTATCAGTGAAATGGTTTGGTCTACTTCCTTTATTTAAAACGGTAAATTAGTATAGAATGTCAGAAATAAACTTATTAGCATCATTTAAGTTGGATTGTGACTGGCAAGTGGAATCCAGGATGAGCGTTTCGTCCCATTTGGAACTCGTCGGTTGGGTGTACCTGCATTGTTTTTACTGAGTCAATCTTTATACGATGCAATAACTAGATATTTAATTACAACAGTACAATCTCATGGTAGAAATTCCAAGGTAATTTACTCTTAACTACTCATAGAGTGAAAATCAACAAATATTGACAAACAACAACTTAGAGATTGCTTTAAAATTGTACATTGTAAAATAATGGCGATTGTCTTTGGTTGTTTGAATTACCACATGATTAACACTAAAGACTTCTATCAAGTACAATAACTTTACACACTACAGTTCTATCTCATAATTAAAATTCGTGATAACAATCAGCTGGAATTTACGAATACATTACGCTAAAAATTAAAAAAGCAGAATGACAGTATTACTTGGACACATAGTTAATCAGTCATGATAAAAGTAAAGTCTGGATCAACTAAATAGTGAGATGGGATTAAAAGTAAATGGACTAAAGTAATAGTTGAGAGTACTGCATTCGTTCTCACCATAATCCAAACTTTTACTCTGTATTAATTATCATAGCTGTGTAAGCATTCTACTGTAGAGGATTGTTTTCGATTATTGGAATACGATGCCTTATTTAACCTCAAACTAAACAACAAAATCTCATTATTGGGTTAATTGTTACAAACAGTATCAACACTTGATATTTCCATTCATCTTGCCTTGCTGACAGATATTCCAATAGGCACATATTACAGGTGGTTGACTATTCATCATTCATTATGAATTGTATGACTATCTAGGTCCAATGATTATTTTCTATACTGCTTTTGTTTAAGATTGATATATGGCAAGAACAATGTCCCCATAGCGGAGTATTTGAAAATGTGCCAGCTGCTCATACTGCTGATGTGGTAGTCACTGATGAATCTGAGGAAGAAGATGATGAGGAAGAATAAAGAAAATAAGTCACTATAACTACTATAACTATGCTATATTAACACAGACAAATAAAACAGTATAAATCTTTACTATTGACGCATACACCAGTGAATGTTATGTAAACCAGATGAAATATTGATGACAGCATTTGTTACCAGAAACATTTTTCATTTATTTTAATGAAATGATTTAACAATTTAATGAAAAATGCATGCATGTATAGCTTTCTCTTCAAACCATCCATACACTTAGATATTTGAGAATTAAGCTTTAATTGAGTCGCGGCTTAATTTCTCTCCCTGGTATATATATATATATATATATATATATATATATATATATATATATATATATATATATATATATATTCAGCAAATATATAAACATTCAACATTAAATAACCTCCTGAATTGCTATAGCCATTTATATTAAGGTGCAAAATAAACGCATATTCATGAGAACAAACTAAGTTACAAGTAAATTTTATTTTTTAGGTTTGCATTCCATAATTACTTTTCTCTTCTAATGTTAATTTCTTTATGGAATTTTATTTATAATGAAATTATTTCAGTTACCGATTGAAATGAACTAATCAGTCGGTAATGAGTACTTCAATTCATTTCAGATAAATGTACTTGTTATTAATTATTATTATTAAAGTTGTCATTCATACCATTGAAAATTAATTCGTTAACATGACATAGTTTCGACGAACGGACGAACGGAGAGTAATTGGTTTCAAAGTCACTGAGGGCCATTTAATCAAAGCTAAAAGTTATTCCTAGTGGTTGTCCCGCTTGACTGTTCGATGAATAATATAAACTTGGGAATAATTGTGGGATTAGGACTTACGTTTGGTTATATCTAGTTTGGATGTTAGATTTAGGAATAAATTGGGGTTATTTAGGGTTAGGTTCGTAACACAGATGTTGTGATGCAGACATTACTGTTTCCAATCCACTAAAGCCCTTTACAGTTTACAGGAAATTACTGATACCATTAATACACTAAACACGTCATAATTTAATATGTTCGCAAATGAAGGTAAGTTATTTTCCTTTGCATCCCTATTATTAAGTTATTTTTCCAAGGTCACATTTTTATGTTCATTCGTCGTAACTGTAGGTCATACTTGCCAATTTGTTGAATGTGCATACTATTTGGTTAATTGGGAAAGTTCAGATTTCATTCTTATGGAATACTAAGTTTTGCATTACCTAGTATTTAGTCCATTTAGTATATGGCTCAATAATTCATCCAGCTGGTATTTTAGTAGGATCCATCTTCAAAATGCCTTTGAGAGACTTTCAAATATACTGACGTGTTCATAAGATATCGCCTGTCTGCTCTTATAATGGACAATTATATCAAGGTACATACTTAATATTTGCTTAGGTTACATTTATGATGCAATAACGTAGATGAAACATCTTAGTGATGAATTTTAATAAAGAGATCAGTAATAATTCTAAAAAAACATTCCGAATTTGATATCAGACACTTATTAGATCCCATAGAGACTGTTAAAAACTTGATATGTTTCCTGATATGGTGGTATCATATACGCATTGTTATGGAATTTTTGTTTTTTCTGCACTCATTAAAAACAGAGCTATCAAATGTACAGACCCCCTGAACATCTACTTGCGAATCTTGATAAAGTGAATGAACGTTTGAACTAAGTTATGTATAAGACGGTGTCAAGTTTGTTAAAGAAAACAGAATGACTTTCAGAGAAATATCAAATACATTTCTGACAAATAATTAATTGTTATGTTAGAAACAGAAATAAACCGGTCAAAAATTAATTACCTGCATTTAAGGTAAATAACTATCCTAAAAATCATGTAAATAAAGGACGGGACGAAAACCAAACCAACTATTAAAGGACTGGAAGAAACAAAGATTTCAAACAATACTTTCGAATGGATAGAAGGCTTAAGTTCATATTAAGGAAAGTCAAACAGCAGAGCAATATCTAAGGCACCAAATGTACTAATCGTAGTGTTTACCTGTCATACTACAGGGATAGCTGAATAGAATGGCAGGGGGAATCAGTGTTAGAATCATATTTCTCAAGCAAGTAGCGGAAATAAAAAAGTGATTTCGACGGGACAAAGACTTTAAAAGTTTTAGGCCTTACAGGGAAAGACTGACAGCTAAAACTATATAAATGGACCAACCTAACTATCTAACTCGTGTGTAATTAGCTGCACCAAAAAAATTGCTGAATATTAAACAAGTGCGAAAAGACGCCATCTAGTATTCTTACAAGTCTTTAGTTCAAGTATTGTACCGATTAACAACAATGTACATTCGCTGTTGTGCTTCGGATAAGTAAATTAATACAACCATTCAAAAGAAATTGCTTTGCAAAGTCTCGTGTTCTTAGTGTAGATTCGCGTTGATCTTTATCTTTGATAACTACGTTCGCTATTTCCCTAGGAAAGGAAAATCAGGCAAGAGACTGAAACGCTGAGCTTTTTGGCTCTAGATGATGAGCTAATCGTTTAATTATCTACTTGGCCTAAGGTGTGGTGCGAACAAGTAATGCACAATTTCTAAAAACCAGTTTGCAACCAGAGTAAAACGCTTTTCGAAGATATATAACAGCCTTTGATCAGATAATTCCAAAACGCATATAAGTATTCTCCAATAGGTTTCATCCAAAGAAAAACGAGTTGGAGGTAAAGTGATTCAAAATATCACCAACTCACGTACATACACAATTATAAAGTTGCGCAAACGTGGATACTAATGCAACCTGACTGAAAATCTAGAAGACGTATATACCACTCAAGACCCAGTTGTCAGGTCCACTCTGCACCGATATACATGCAATATAGGGAATCAAACTAGGATGGTACAATCAGCTAATCATGAACGGATAAAAGAGATAATTTACGAAATTTGGTATATTTCATATTTTGTGAGTACACCGTGAATACTATTTACTTCGTAACTGACAATGACGTGACAAATGAATGCTGTTATGACATATAACGTATGCCTATTGTGGAATCTCATATAGGCCCACTGAGGCCACCTTGTGAAATCAACTACGGAGTACACATAATGAAAACTACACTCTCTGAAAGCGATTGACAAAAGGAGACGGTGTTGTATTTGCTAAGCAGTAACGTATATTTCAGTTTTTGTTGCTTGAATAAGATGTTAACAGTAAGCTGTGCAAAATTGGAAAATCACACCTATCCAAAGTTGGTCTTGATTGGATTACTTCGTAGAATTGTTGATGAATTCAACTCAGAACAGTACAAACTTTCTCTCGCCAAACAAGATAACACAACTTTTACTCGCCCAAACTTGTATTAACGTTTCCCTTACCCCCTCCTAACGGCAAGGAAAAGCCAAGAACTGAGTGTACTGCAATGGTGGATTAATGAGGTGACTTAAGGAAATCGTTACTCCAATGTCAAATCCAGCAGTCTCAACAGGTTACCTGAAGACAAGACTTAATTCTGAATAACAAAATAGTGAACAAGTATAACTAGTTCACTGATCGTTTAAAGGGAGAAAAACGCTTAACGTTCAAAAAAATGACGGGTTACAGAGTTCTTTTCGTCAGTGGGATGGTTGTACACATTGCAACTACTCATGCCCACATATTATATGTAGTAGTCGGTCATGAACAATGTAGAACCTGGCACACATGTGTATAGACTCAAGTCGCCATACCACACTAGCACGACGAGATCAAACTTATAAGATTAACAGCACAGAATCCAACAGGGAGGAATGAATGAAGTATTGGAACTTGAAATCTATAGGAATATGAGGAGTGAATGCATTTGTGCCACTGTGACCGATTCTGAGACGTGTCACGCAGTGTCTGCAGCCACTGCACACGACTATCAAGCAGACCCCAAACTAGTTAGACGGCATCCACCAACATGGCTAAGACCGACAGTTAAATACTTCATAAACGGAAACCATGTTTCGGTGTGGACGCCCCAAGCTTTATTCCATCCTACTATGACGATAGCCGACATCGTGAGGCGAGGCAAGCGGTGGTCGGGTACACGCAACATGTCTCAATTACTTCAGTCAATGATAGTTTACAACTTCATCCACTGATTTGATATTACTTTCTAGTACTCTGCATCCAACATCCAGGATATATGGATAACACTTTGAAGACGTATATGACCAAAGACCTAGGGCCAACATATATCTTCTATTTTTACAGCCCATGATTCGCGTCCGTAGATTAAAACAGAGCAGACAGATAGGCAGTTTATCTGTCCTTTCGTTGAGATGGATACGACGTTTACACCAGTGACCTAATTTTGCAAAAGCCAAGTGAATTTTTTAATCCCGAACTAAAATTTAGTCAGAACACAACAGACTAGGGTTGACTTCTGAGACAAGTGAAGTAGTCGACGCACTTAATTACTTCACTCTTAATGATCAATCTAGGCGATGATGCAGATTAGTCCCAAGTAACATGCTGCATTTGGAGAGAAAGGCATTCCAAATATCTTGGCATTTCTACTCAAGGTGTGACGGACACACTGAATACTGCCAGCCACTTCATTGAACATGATCACCTCAGTGCTCTTCAGCCTGATTCAGCCTATCAACTTGGGCGTCAAATTCCCAACATCGATTACTATGTCGATGTTGGACTATGTCATGAGAACTTGCTGTCGGGTATTTGCATGAATAAAAAGTCATGTTAGTATTTCGCACTGATCAGGTGAACTCAAGTGAGTAACCAAGCTGGGATCCTGTATGCGCACTTCGGAGACAGCATACATCAATGGCAGGAGATTCAAGGGATTTAGATAATAAGGCTTATGGCCGATCTGACAAAGTCCGCACACTAAAGCCACAAACAGGAGTTTAGAGTGCGGTTTCAAGGCTAGGAAAGCCTATCAAGAACCATACACTAGTGGCGGTGTTAAGAAAGATAAGGTGTAGAAGTACATAAAATATAAGACGAGGGTTGATCGTGACAGAATTGATATAAGAAATACTTCATAAACGGAAACCATGTTTCGGTGTGGACGCCCCAAGCTTTATTCCATCCTACTATGACGATAGCCGACATCGTGAGGCGAGGCAAGCGGTGGTCGGGTACACGCAACATGTCTCAATTACTTCAGTCAATGATAGTTTACAACTTCATCCACTGATTTGATATTACTTTCTAGTACTCTGCATCCAACATCCAGGATATATGGATAACACTTTGAAGACGTATATGACCAAAGACCTAGGGCCAACATATATCTTCTATTTTTACAGCCCATGATTCGCGTCCGTAGATTAAAACAGAGCAGACAGATAGGCAGTTTATCTGTCCTTTCGTTGAGATGGATACGACGTTTACACCAGTGACCTAATTTTGCAAAAGCCAAGTGAATTTTTTAATCCCGAACTAAAATTTAGTCAGAACACAACAGACTAGGGTTGACTTCTGAGACAAGTGAAGTAGTCGACGCACTTAATTACTTCACTCTTAATGATCAATCTAGGCGATGATGCAGATTAGTCCCAAGTAACATGCTGCATTTGGAGAGAAAGGCATTCCAAATATCTTGGCATTTCTACTCAAGGTGTGACGGACACACTGAATACTGCCAGCCACTTCATTGAACATGATCACCTCAGTGCTCTTCAGCCTGATTCAGCCTATCAACTTGGGCGTCAAATTCCCAACATCGATTACTATGTCGATGTTGGACTATGTCATGAGAACTTGCTGTCGGGTATTTGCATGAATAAAAAGTCATGTTAGTATTTCGCACTGATCAGGTGAACTCAAGTGAGTAACCAAGCTGGGATCCTGTATGCGCACTTCGGAGACAGCATACATCAATGGCAGGAGATTCAAGGGATTTAGATAATAAGGCTTAATGGCCGATCTGACAAAGTCCGCACACTAAAGCCACAAACATGGAGTTTAGAGTGCGGTTTCAGGAGGCCTAGGAAAGCACTTCATCAACTCGAACCATTAACACTAGTGGCAGGTGTTGAAGAAAGATAAGGGCTGGTAGTGAAAGTACATAAAATATTAAGAGACGAGGTTTGATCGTGAACAGGGTGATATCGAGTGATGTAAGAGGCATGAAGGTGATTACTAATCTTCGGTAAACACGATGCAAAAATAGAATTAGCTGCAAATTCGCGAAAAGAAAACTGATTTAATTAAGATATATTGAATTAAAATCAATTACATGAGGTTTGGAAAAATGCAGATGTTTTGACTAATGGATTCAAGAAACTGTCAGCATTTGTGCCAACTCCCCAGATTCAGCTAACTCCCGTACGATATCCACTCCACCAACTAACTCACCATTTACATATAATTGTGGATAAGTTGGCCAATTGGAATAGGACTTCAAGCCTGCAAAAGGATAAAGACGAAAAGACTAAATCATAGTGACTCAGTGGCGGACATAACTTTCAACAGGATGTAACCACATATCCCTTGCTTTGGTATAAGTGCCTGATAGTTTCACTAGTTCTCAACTAACAGTTAACTGCCTAAAAACTATTATACGGACTTTTACTCGCTTGTTGAGTTGCCCTGAACCTCATCAACAGATCTAAATCAGGAATTTTTGAAATAATTTTAATTTTATTAAAGATTTTAATAGCAAAAATGAACTAATAAGTCATTTTGAATTTGGCACAGTTAATAATGTCAAAAGTACTGTGCATATGAAATAATAAATTATTTAAAATGCATCCGTATATGTGCTCGGCCTTTAGTAATACTGTGTGGAAGCTGCACAGACTAAATGTGATAGTGAAATTTGAGACTGTAGCCTAAGGACCAAATATTTCAACTACTAAGTGATTATGCCACACTAATAGATAAAACTAAAATATTTTACTTGAAATGCAATCAAAAACGATTACTCATAATCCGGAAATCACCACGTTCTTTTGGAACCAATGTGAATGTTTATGAAAGGTTACTAACCGTTAATAGCTATAACTTCTATCCTAAGAATAATGTAATGACCGCCACATATTAAACACCGATAAAACTTGGTGGAAAACTAGCTAAAGGGCGTGAATCTCCAATGGATAGGAATAACTCAGTGATTGGATGAATAGCCGACTGCATCACAAAGATAAGGATAACAACAATTAACGAATTCAGTGAAGGATGATAGACTATATCTCATACAATAACCTGTTGTGTGAAAGAGATTGCGCAAACCTAACTCCTTAAAAATGACATTATTTCCATCTGTTACAATAAAGCTAACGTAAGCAGAAAATATTCCGTAACAAACAACTAGTGCATTTGGGATAATAGTAGACATAATCTAAGGCTCTAACAAAGACGTGTTAAAAACGAAGTATGATAATAAGATGTGACTTCACTCAATTTGACAGCTACTAAACTACGTGCATAACTGCTCCGTAAAAGCTATACAAACACTCCGTAACATAACTATTAAAATGCTCACCGTAAGCAACTATCAGTGAATCCGCTGCAGCATGAAGCAATTTTAACGACGAGGAAACAACGTACGCTCGGTAAACTTACTACTCGCCACACAGACATGTGAATAATCATAGAACTAAGATTCCGAACGAAGTGATAAGCTATCTTAGAGTAGTCATTCCTATGAAGAATATGTTTTTTGTATTTGAAATAACAAAGCGATGAAGTTCTAGTGGTAACAGTTAGTTACTGTGTTCTAAATGTATTAAACCAGACGAAACAAATATGCGAGTACATATGGGTGCTTGAAATTCATCTGTTAATAGAAAAAAATGACTATTTACTTAGAATAGTTGACGGCACTAAAAGATCAGTAGACTTGATGCATGAATGCATGACTTTACACACTGAAATGTTAGGAACGTCATTTAAGAGCAGTATTATGCAAATAGTAACTCTAAAACTAAATGAAAGGTGGACAAACCTTGTCGAACCTCTTCATCTTGTAAAATATCAAATGTTTCGAACTTCGCATTATTTGAACGTAAAATGCTGATGATTTGGCGACTAAACCCGCATCGAGGTTCCTCGGGACTACCCTTCATAAAAAGCATAATTGGGGCCATGTTAATTAAAGAATGAAGACGCGACGCAAGATCATTAGATGAAGCATTAGGTGTTGATTGTAAATTCATGACAGCCTTGGTAATATCCGGAATATCTACACCAGAAACGCGATGGATTTCTTTACCTGACTTTTGATCAAGCAAACAATAACACAATTAAGAACTATAAAGAACCAGTTAGTTCTGTAAACTACTATGCAACAATTGTCAGAACTATTTACGATGGTAAATGTCAACTAACTTCAGCCATAAGGAAATTTGGGCAGAACTATTACATAAGTAGACATACCAATAGTCTTTGACGATAAGCTGGTTTAGTTCACGGTTCAGGGAAGTGATCACTGGTTTCGGAGTAAATTTAGACGTTACAGGTTTCGTGATGCTAGATGAGACTACCAAGTGGGCAATGTGATGTTAAGAGACACGTTTGTTACTGGACGCGTTAATGGGGCTGCAAGACTCTTACTAATTAAGTCAACAGAACGTGAGATCAAGTACCTGCACTTACGCAAATATTTGACTTTTAATGATCATAATTTATAACTGTAAAGCAGAAAATAACTAAACGCCATGTGGTAGAAAGTTTTAACAGAAGCTAAACAAATCTATACTGCTGGAGAGAATAAATCTGCGACAAGCCACTAATGTTTGACCATGTGAATAAATAGTGACCAAAATGTTCGACCACTTTATAAATTATATTAGTACGGAGCATCATCTTACGTCTGGTAAGCATGAGACAAATGCTATTTACTTTTTAACTTCCTATTGAAATGCTCAAAGGGCAGTGTAACCTCTTTTAGATACAATTAGATAACCAAAAGATATCCAGTCCAAATTCAGAGCTAAAGTTACGTACAGGATTTAACATAGCTGTCCTGTGATCAAGTAATATTACTGATGCAACCAGATAATTACAATTTTAGAACTGGCTGCCCAGATAGCATTACTAAAAGGGATGTACAACCGAAATTTATCATACAAAACTTGCCGTGTACAATACTAACAGTGAAATCAATGCTTTACATAACAAGTATTAACACAACGATTGAGTTAACAAAGCTGACCCGAATGATGAACAGAAACAAAATTAGTTCAGACATAAAGTGAAGTTGAATACCTAACTAAATGATGGCGCGATGGCCTAGAGGTCAAATCATTCAACTTTCCACAGCTAGGATGCAGATCCAAAGACTGTTACTTGAGGTCAGGTGACAGCATCCTTATACAGTGCTTAAGAGCTAAATATGAGGACCTGTACACGATTACTGGGTTATATAAAACTACTTTTCAAATGATTATGTTAATGGTTGAAATAATTAATTGGAATAGCATGGCCCAACTACTTACCAGGAAAAATAAAACTGTAGGGACAGAATTGATTTTCAGTTGTTTTGAGATCTCAGAAACAGCTACAGCATCCACCTACAAATCAACGATGGACAACAAAGATAGAACATCGTAGTAACAGGCAAACCAATGTTTGGGTGTTTAAACCTGCCGTTTACTAAATGCAGAGGTAATTAGATCAAAACTGCCTTAGTTGTAATTAGTGAAACTGTAGCATTTAAATGAGAACCGAGCCAAGGTATTTCGAGAGCCGGTCAGGAACAAAAGCATTTGGTGTACGGCGAATTGTAAACATCTGTCTTTAACTTACAGACAATTGTTCTGCACTCGCCGAGTATACTGAATAACTTACATTAGCAAATGCGATTTCGGAGTGAGCTGAGTCTTCGGAAAGTATTTTCAGGACACTGTACACATGATCACATTGAGGTACATTAGAAGACGAAAAAGACACCACCGCTTTCCTGAACTTTAAATATATTACAAGCAGATTAATACCGTTCACTATCTATGAATTTTTTGAGTTCACTTTCACTGTTAACATCAACTAAGGGCATTATATAACGAGGTTCGAATAAATATTTCCTCAAGACGTCTGAAAAAAAGAAGTTAATGAAGGTGTGATTACGAGACATTGAAAGTTAAAAAGGCTCTTTAAAAATCAATGAGTACTGAAAGCACTGTCAGATACTAACTAGCCTACAAGATAACCTATGATGACAAGGTTTGTCTATGTAAACAGAACCGACTAGTCGTAAATGTCTACCTGGGGCATCATTTTAACAAGCGATGTATCATCCCGTTGCCTAAAACAGCAGACTTATTTAGAAACAGCCAAGAATGATTTACTAGTCTATGGAGTTTCTCGATATTTATAAATGTCATATTGATCAACTGGGAGTCATGCTTGATGAAAAGACGACAAACGTTGTGGTAGGTGGTAGTCGCAAAAATGTGTGGTTAGGTAATGTAGTTCAGTCAAAGGTGGGACGATCAGAACAAAATGTAAAACTTCTGGTTAAATGGGAGATGCACTAGATCTTCATCTCGGATGAAACACATTTTATGTATTTCTAATGTCATGAAGAACTAAATATGGTTAGGTGGTAGATTTTTGTCTGAGAATAATAACATTATATCCACAACCAGAACAAGTTACCCCTATTTATATTAGTTTATACACGTAATTTTTACCAGGCAACACGGGTGACCTGCTTGTACCATGTGAGGCCAGTCAGATTAGAGATTTTATCTCGTATTAAAATATATGGTAGTAGAACTAATGTTGTTCGCAACTAGTCAGGCTTCAGAAGATCCAAAGTAGTAGACCATAGCTGAAACAATGTCAATTACTTAAAGCTTTTTTAATTTAGATGAAACTAATAATCAAGGTAGCTTCGTAAGACAATCGCCAAAATTAGTTCGGGGTAACTAGAAATCGCTCGGCATCATCGTGTTGTGCATTTATAGATGAAACTAATAATCAAGGTAGCTTCGTAAGACAATCGCCAAAATTAGTTCGGGGTAACTAGAAATCGCTCGGCATCATCGTTGTGCTTTGGTTCCATTAGTACATCGTTGAAACGATTACTTTTTAGCTCCCACCAGAGGTTCGCAGTCATGAACGACTGATATATATCACATCAAATTACAATGATGTTGAGCAATTCCTAGTTACTTTGTTCCAGTCATCTAAATCAAAACAGGCATTTAAAAATCACTCCAACTGTAAAGGAAAGAAATAACTCAAGTATCTAGTCAATAATTAAGTCAGACATAAAACGCATTTAAAATCACTCCAACTGTAAAGGAAAGAAATAATCAAGTATCTAGTCAATAATTAAGTCAGACAATACCAAGGAAAGCAAAAGAAAGTTGGACACGCGAAAGCTCGTGACAAACTGTAAGTATGCACGCCACACTCGAGCGCCAATTTAGATTTCGAACGTAGATGGGCTTTTGATCACGGTTGTTTTGTCCAAAACTGTTCACCTCTGGTATCGAGATCGCTTCCTTCAGTTTCTGACCGAATACATGCGAATAATAACAAATCAGCCCCATTTACAAAGAGGTTGACTTACAACACCAAATATCTCAGAGGGCTACTTTAAACCACTTAAACTCATTTTCGCTTGTGACCTCTTATTGTGACATGGTTCCAGGTTTTTAGTAGCATCAGATGTGGGAACCCTAGCCTTCCAAATGCACTATACCCTCTAATTAGTTTGTGGGTCAGTGTGACATGACAGCAATAGTGAGGGAGTGCTTTCAAGAACCATTTGTTATCACGTTACGTGATAGTTGGTCTCCTTGTCGTTAGATATGAGTTGTGAGATTTCGATTCAAGGTGATAGAGAGCAATTAGATGAGCAAGAAGAAATAAAATGAAGGGAGGAAAATAAAATGACGCAAGATGATGAGACGGGTAAATGAATAAAAATGAGCAGTGATGTGTGCATGAACAAAGATGGTTTCGGGGGTAGTAATGAGTGTGTGGCGTTAGGCGCCTTAGTGAAACGTGGTCAATTTTATGCCAGAGAAAAGGAACGGAACTCCGGAAGGGAGGTAGTGAGTCTTGTAATCACTCATTTAGACAACTAAGGTTACAAAGGCGGATGCAGTACTGTGACTTTAGAAAAACTTCCAAACAATAAAAAGAAGTGGGACTTCACGCAGTTGTTCACCTTTTTGTAGGCTATCTTGTATGGGTTACATAGCTGTAAGCAATGGCAGTCCTTAGATGATATTGCGTCGACCGGATGAACTGGGTTGTTTAGGATTTTGTACATGTTGCATGGTTCCTCCTCATAGTCTTGTAACCAGGTAAAAACAGACTGTAGGAGTGTAATCGTTCGTTACAAGTTTTTTGTCTGTCTTCTTTACCTCCCTCGGATCCTCTGCAAACGCGTCTCTTAAACATTACTAATATCAAATATCATTTGACGAGCTGGTGCAGGCCAGCTGTTCTTTCAGTCTACGATTTTCATTAACCCGTATTTTTTTAAACTGTTCTGCTTTCGCCGACTATTATTTATCTAGCTGCTCATCTGCTATGGTTGCACTAATAGGTACTGTTAGTGTCAGATGTTGTTTATTATCTTCCAATAGATAGCTTTTATTCTCAAGTATCATTTTGTGCATAGGAGCATGCCAGTTTACAGGCATGACCAGGATGATATGCGTTTATTACATACAAATATTTTGACGAAGTTACACGTCACTATTAGTCACTGTTCATTTTAAATACCTGTAAATATCTTGTAGGAGCTCGTAGTGCCAAGTGTATTCAGTCCGAATCTGCACTAGTGCTTCAACCGTCGTCGGGTAAAGCGTGCATTTAAACATAGTCATCTAGCCTACTGTGAAGATATCCTCCGAGGACATAGTGGTCAACTTACAAGATAATGCATCACAGACTACGAAGGAATGTTGTATAGGGATATAAGCTTCACTTGAATATTCTCTCGATGGTTAGCAGTTTTATGGGAATTTTATTTCCACTTATAGTGCGGTTGTTGAGAGGGTAGCAGTCACAATTGAGTCATTCTGCCTCTCCAACACTATCTGTGGTATTAGAGTAGATAAGATTACATGGTTTAGAACGATGATTTCCGTGGAAATGTGTCTTATGTTTCTCTCAGAAATCGTGGATTGGTGCTTTGGAACTATTATTTTTGTCATAGTTGTAAATTTCTCACGGAATTTATGTCCGTTTACGGACATGGTCGTAATGGTGCAAAATGTTTGACTCATGAATCAACATTAATTTCGCATAAAAAGTACCCAGATAACATTAGTATTTACAAAATAAAGATGTAGGCGTTGGGAGATTATACTGGTGTATAAGTTAACCTCTAATTCAAAATTGATTCGTACACCTGGAATTTCGGAGATACGTGAGTAACAGGTTGATTTTCTGTTTTGGATTCGGCTATTTAAGTCCTTTCCGTGGCAATCCATATCATATGAGTTACATTTAAGCCCTCCTGACTTATACATCTGACTACCACAAACCGAGGTGAGCTTGCTATACTGAAGCGCGTAGGGATGTTATGATACTGAAGACACCGGATCGATATGAGCTGAAAGTTCAATTTTACTCCACTCGATTATGATGACAGAAGGAATGTTCACGGAGGAAAGGTCGTTAAATTTGTTTATGTAAGGCTTAAATTGGCTATAATACTAATTCTCACTGTTTGTTTATCGTGTTTCTTTACCTGTTGTAATTTATGTCACTTCCCCATAGGTGTTCTACATATTCCGTAATTACTCGAAAGACTTCAAGCGTAGCTTTTCGTAGGTCACTGAAATGACAATTTGACCTGCCATTGCTATTGTGCTTTTCGAATGGTCTTTGAAAAGAACATGATAAATGGAAGTCGCGTTGCTCGAACATGAAAGACAGAGACCAATATTGGTGATCGCTAACAGTTGATTTACACACTTAAAATGGGATCATATGTCAGCGGGCGAATTTCATATTTCGTCATAACAGCCAACCAAAATATACCTTCATGCCTGGTAAGACAATATTGTTGCTGGAACACCCCAGTGTTATTATTGAAAAGTCACTAAACAGCTTAACTTATGTGTAAGAATGCATGAAACAGGCATTAAGTTAGCAAACGACTACTACATAACGAGTTAATCCTCCTTCTCTTGTCTGTTCTACATGTCTTTCCAAGTTCACTCACTGGTCAGATGCTTAAGGCCACAAAACCACATAGCAAATACACCAGCTTAGATACGTTGATACTAAGTGTCATTAATATCACATAATGGCAAATTATATAAGTAGTCTCTGATGTGCTCTTCGCCCACGATTAAGCAAGAAACTATAAGCTGGTAAATTTGTGGGGTCGTTGGAATACGTAACCCTTCAGTACGCACCATCATCCACTTTGAATTCTCAATAACTTGACGTTATTATTAGATGACAAGGCAAGGATTGTGCTATTGATAGCGCGTTAACTAACTTGCATCGTTGGACTCGTTGCAACTCAGAGCAGTACAATGTTTATGCCTTTTTCTAATGCTATTATCTCAATAACAGTTTGACCGCTAACTGGTTTTATGTTGTCTGAAAGGTCTGGCCTCCATGGTTAGGGTGAGTCAGGCTAGTGAAGTCATCTGGGACGTGACATACACGTAACTTTGAGTAAGCCAAGTAGATGTACCACTCCATTTATTATGCAGTAGGATTTGGCTAAGTAAACAACCACACAAATAAACTACCTCACCTGATAGTAGTAACCATCGGGTCTATTTCTATACGCGAAATAGTACGTAACTGATGCACAAAAGTGAATTAAGCATCTGCTACCAGTGATCCAACAACATCCCTACAGAATCCACTAACCAAGAACCAAATAAAGGAGACAAGGACTTGGCACCCAAAAATTTCATTTTATTTCGCTTAAACTCTCTGTGTATAGTCAGAGTAACGACCATGCAACAAGTAGAAACATTCGCACATTAAAATGTCAGTAACGACTGGAAAACGTGGAGGTCATTGTGAGCATGAAAATTGGTTTCAGTGATTTTACAACCAATAAAATCTAAAAAGAATAAGAATATCTACGGGTAATACTAACCAGTTCTCCCTCATTTCATCAGTTTCATAATATTTATGCTTTTCCTCAAAGTTGTGCGTATCTGAGCTCTTATCGAATGCTGAAATTGTTTACCTTTACGTAATTCAGTGGGTCAAAGAATATTGGTACTGAGAGTCTTAAACTCTGTAGAAACAATGTAACCTGTAGGATTCACATACATAGTCATAAAATGTTAGACACCAGTAAAATAGTTGTAATTACCACGTTTAAATTGTCTTACAATTAATTAACAGTTTGTAGGCGCCCTAGCCCGAATCCCTCCAAACTAGTCGTTAAGCCACGTAACTTCCCTAAAACTTCTTATTTCCAAGTGGAACTGTGTAAATGCCCGATAAATCGCCCTTGAGAAAGCTTGATAAGACCAACGCGATTAGAAAACAACAGATGTTGGAGATGTTAGTCCCGAATCACCAAGAAGGCTCTTCGGGTTCTCCTAGTGGTTGAAATACGGGACTGAACCGTGTTACTTATAGAGAGCATATATAGTGTTATGATTTCTACTGAAAACGAATTTTGGTAAAGTTATTTCCCGCAGTGTGTATGAAATTGTGTAATTTTCGTTGATGCTGACTTTTGTTCATTACCTGTTTTATTACCTAATTTTATTTTACTTCAATTTCTATATATATCGAGCGTCATTATCTAGAAAAACAACCGGTTCCTACTCTTAGTCTGTAAGTTTTGAGACGTATTGTAGACTACAATTACTTTGTTTCCATTTATCAATCGAACTCCATCCTACAACAGCCAATCCACTGCAAAGTAGATCACCCGATTAAATCAACTGTTTGATTTCTACACAAAAAGTGTGGGATTTGATGGGAGTAAGCGTCCACCGTCACAGACGGTTAAAAATGAGGCTGCAACTTGACTTACGAAGGCTTATTTCATATGCACATATTATACGTCCTCAGCTCTATGGTATAGAAGAGTAGCCTGAAATTTTTTCGATTGCGGATGAACCTGTAGTAACAAATAATCCCCAAAATAAATAGTTGCACAGGTTCTCGACGTCGATGCTGACCGTGTCTATTTTGGCGGATACGAATATTTGAAGGCGCTTGGTCACACATCACCACTAGATAACGATACGACAAAACGCTGGAAACATCGCTATCGAGTTAGCCAGTCTAGACGTTGCTATTCCATTTACGCTTTACTGAAAGTCAAATATAACTTCACGTCCATCCTTCATTGCCTTCTGACTTCCTCTCATTTGTACTAGTAGGTTCAATCGTTAGAAATTGCTTTGGTTATAGGACAAATGTAACTTGGTCATATAACGAGTGCACTTTATTGGTGATCTGGGCACGATGATAACTGCGGGTTCGTTTCTGTTTAAAGTTTTTAGCAAAGTATTTTTGGTACATTTTTTCTCTTATTTTTCACTGTGCTTTTGCATCTGTAAGTATTAGTACTTTATTGATGACTGACCAGGCCCCTAAGCTTATCAGGATTAAAAACCCCACGCCTCATAACTTACAGCTCATGCCCTTTGGGATAGATAACATAGAAGCTTACTCATGCTACGCAGCAGCCGAATCCCTAGACCACGGTGTGACAGATTCACGCGTTTGATTCCTTGCAGTCGCAAGCTCATTTCCGTGTGAATTGAACAGATACATCATTACATTATTTCTCGGCCCTGACTCAACAGATCAATTCCCAAACGCGGAGACTTGTTTGACAGACGATGTCTTGATGTGTTGTTCCACACCACCGAATTCATTTGCTGCTCAACAACACAAATGTTATCTAGCATGAGAGAAATGATTGGTCAGCGCACTTTTGACGAAGGTCCTACCCCTGTCAACTGGCATAACATGTGCAATCAACCCTAGTAACATTTAATAACAACCCGCGGAAAAACGGTAGCGTTGTATGACAGAAGATATGTCTGCTTGAACGTCAGCATACGAAAACCCATATACTGGATTTTCCCCATCCCTGATGTGCAAACACTTACCATAGGTATTGATTTTCTGAACCACCACAACCTGGTTGTGGACCCTAGCAAAAAGAAACTAGTGTATAGCGACACAAAGCTATACGTTCGTAGAATCGCTGCTCCAGTTTGTAGCTTATGTTCCCTTCGTTTTAACTAATTAACTGACCCTTATTATCAGCCAATACTTGACAAGTATCGAGACCTGAATAAGGCACCGTCGAAATTATCATTTGTAGCCTGCAATGTTACACATCACATCACAACAGGTCGACCTGTATTCTCCGAAGCACGCCGACCAGCACCCGAAACACCAAGGATTGCGAAAAATGAATTCGATTACATGATAATTCTGGGAATAATTCCTTCGAATGCTTTTTAGATTGAGAAATTCAGAATAAACATTTCAGCGTTTCATCAATGACGTGTTCTGCAGACTTGACTATGTCCATGCATACGTCGACGACTGCTTGATAGCAAGCCCAGACGAGGTAATACATACGAAACATTTGGACACAGCTTTTGGAAGACAATAATAATATGAAGTTACAAAAAATTTACGCAAATGCCAAAGTGGAACATAGTCATTGGATTTCCTGGGGCATACTATTAATGCAACTAGTATGCGACTTCAAAAGCGCGAGGTGACTGCTATTTTGGAGTATCCGGAACCAACCGCGATTAAGCAGTTGCGAACTTTCAATTGGTTGGTAAGTTTTTATAGACTATTTATACCCAGCTGTGCATCTTTTATGAAACCACTAACTGATCAGCTTCGCGGAAACGATGGATAACAAACTTTGATCGTACATCAACAATAACGACAGACCGTGGACGTCAATTCAAATCTTTTTATCCCACTCTTTGACCAAACTCCTTGGAACTATGTGTCTCCATACAAACGCCTACCACCTACAATCTAACTGTCTGGTAGAAAGATTTCATCGACAGCTGAAAGTATCACTTTCAGCTTCACTACTGGTTTTACTCGGCATTCTCAGCACTGTAAAAGAGGATGTTGGGTGCAGTGTTTCTGAATTTATATACGGAACTAATCACCGAATACCAGGTGACATTGTGGAAACCGCTCCCACCTCGACAAATCTGGATCTCAATTCTTACGTGAACCGGCTTACAAATACTATGCGTTCAATCAAACCAGTCTAAACTCGACAAAAATCGACAGGCACTTTTATCTAATTCGACTTAAAATATAGCACACAGGTTACCGTAAGTCGTGATGCTTTACCACGGCATCTCGGTGTAACTTACGAAAAGCCATACATGGTCTTAAAAAGAAGATCAAAGTACTATATTATGGACAGGAATGGCCACAAGGGGAGCATCGGCATTGACCGCCTCAGTTCAGCCTACATAGAAGCCAAACATTTTGATGTCACTTCGCTACAATACCCTTGATAATTGGCATAAACGAAGTCACCACGCCTCAAGCAACGACCTACAAACAGGTGGGAACTTCAAAATGTTCCATAACGCGGAGAACTACACGTATTGGTAGAAATGTACGATTTCCAGAACACTTAAACGAATATTATACCAAATGATCTTGACCTAATTTCCCACTCCATATGTATTGTAGAGTTTTTACCTGAAAAAATAGAATAAAATTGAATTAAATTATCTTTTTTCACTTTACGATATGTATTTCACACATTCTCGTGAGTCTAAAAAAACACTACAAAAGGTTTTATCCATTTGTGTGTTGTCGATATTTTACACGTTGCTATCCCATTGACGCTCAACTTCTCCTCCATACTTTATTGCCTTTTAATTTATTCTCATTCTTAGGAGTGGGTTCTGTCATTAAAAATTGTTCTGGTTAGACGATGAATGTAACTTGATCATATACCATTTGCAAACAAGACTAACTACCGATGATATACTAAAGTAACTAAACACTTACAATTTCATGACGAAACATTGTCGTTCATAGTTCTAGCGTATTTGCTCAGTATGCAGAGCAAACGTTTTAAGAAGACCTCCGCTTCGCGAACGCAGTGTGTCGAAGTTGCCATTTAATCAAGACTCACTATATACGTATGAAGCAAATAATTTGCCCGTTAAAGTAGTGGGGGGGCATTATAGCACTACTAAAACCTACATGCCCTGACGCAAAGTTAACCGAACGTCCCGAGCTAGCAACGCCTGGGGGGGTAAGAGACAACGGGTTTACATACATAGTTCAGCACAACCTCGAAAAAACAATTACGGAAATCTAGTATATCGCAAGTAAAGTGCTCCACGGGAAATTCAAAAAGTATCCTTAGCAACTCTCAGAATAAACGTGCATATTCTCTCTAACTTCCGGCCCTTTGACGTCACTAACAAAACCGCCGAACAACAATTGAATGCTATTAACGCCGCGATCCGTTCGGTCATCATATTAGTATAGATATCCAGCTTCGAAAAAAGCAAAACTCTGAAAAATTGCCTATTTATACTAAGGGCTTTATTAGAATAAACATGCATGGAAAAAATGCTTTCTGTTTATGACACGGTCATCAACAGCTAAACAGTTCTCAACTGCTAGTCCAGACCTGGCAGGCCTTGGTTGGCCTTTATAGGAAGCCATAAGGATAAGTAAAATGGGTAAGACTAAGTTCAGTGCCCCGCTTAATCAGGCAACCCACAAACTTGAATAAGACTAGCCTTACAAACGTCACGCTCATAATACGTACAGCTGACAGTGGTCTTCTTCCTAATGAGGTGAGTACAACACAACAGGTGAAGGCGTGTCGAATTTACACTGCTCCACAAACCCCGTAAATATCAACTCTCCTCGACTGGTATCTGTGACCTTCGTGATCCTTGAAGCCCTGATGGTAGACATGTAGGGGTGGTGTAAGTTTAAGCACGATTTATCACACCCGCTGTTTACAAGCAGACGACGACAGACACAACGAACAAGTTACGGATGTGTAATTGAAAAAGAAAACATAATCAACCTAGGAGTAATAGAAATCTATACATTATACTTTACGAAATAACTAAACTAGGGTTACCACTTTTTGCCCCATGGATCCTCTCTAGCTGCGGATACAACGCCAGACCGCATCCACTTCACACTGTGAATGATCCTGCAGAAAGTGAGAATACCTCACCAAGGTAGGTGAGGTACTAAGGCATTATGCATAGACGATATATTCACAAGTATGTAACAGCCTCCAATATTTGCAAGAATGCAAACAACTGCCTAAGGAATGGAAATAACCTTGTACTCCCTAGTATTTAAAGAAGGAGATGGGTTGGAACCAAGCAGATACCAAAAAAAACGTACAGGTGATTTCATCTACTACATGCTGCGGAAATCGGCTACTTTGTTTGTACTCCTAAAACTGCACATTCATTATTATCACTAATGCCACTGCCCTTTAACCTGCTCATCTCTCAGCCAACGGGCCAACGGGCATTCAGTATCTTGCGTAGGCAGTTGTTAATAAATACTTGTATCCGTCTGATGATGTTTGCAGCAATTCTCCACGCTTCAGCTCCATACAGCAGGACTGTCTTCACGTTCGAATTGAAGAGTCTGACATTGATGTTAGTTGATATTTGTTTTGAGTCCCACATGTTTTTCAACCGTAGGAATGCTGCCTTGGCTTTGCCAATCCTTGTCTTTACATCTGCATCCGACCCTCCTTGTTCATCGATGATGCTCCCCAGATATGTGAAAGTATTCACTTCTTCCAGAATTTCTCCATCAAGTTGAATTGGGTTGGTGCTCCTTGTGTTGTATTAAAGAATCTTGCTCTTTCCCTTATGTATGTTCAAGCCTACTGATGCTGAAGTTGCTGCTACATTGGTTGTCTTCGCTTGCATTTGTTGGTGTGTATGTGCTAGAAGAGCTAGATCATCCTCAAAGTCCAAATCATCGAGTTGCATCCTACTTGTCCATTGAATTCCGTGCATCCCCTCAGATGTGGAGGTCTTCGTGATCCAGTCAACCACTAAAAGGTGAGAGCAGGCAACCTTGTATGACTCCGGTCCTCACTGGGAATGCATTTGTCAGTTGTCCTCCATGCACAATTTTGCACTGTGTCCCGTCGTAAGAGTTCCGGATGATGTTGACAAGTTTCTCTGGTACGCCGTAGTGTCGAAGAATTTTCCATAGTGTTCGCCTATCTACACTATCGAACGCCTTCTCATAATCAATGAAGTTGATGTACAGTGGCGAGTTCCATTCAATTGATTGTTCAACGATGATCCGTAGTGTTGCGATTTGGTCAGTGCACGACCGATCCTTACGAAAACCAGCCTGTTGATCACGAAGTTGAGCCTCCATTGAATCTTTCATTCTGTTCAACAATACTCTGTTAAAGACTTTCCCTGGTATCGACAGTATCGTGATCCCTCTGTAGTTGTCACATTTGCTAAAATCTCCTTTCTTTGGCATCTTGATAAGATGTCCTTCTTTCCAGTCTGCCGGCACTTGTTCTTTCTCCCAGATCTTTTTGAATAAAACGTGTAGTATCCTTGCTGTTAGGTCGATCTCTGACTTGAATGCTTCAGCTGGTATATTGTCAGGTCCTGCTGCTTTCCTAGATTCAATTTCCACTTACTGCAAATTAACTGCCAAAACCAGAAGGTATTGGACAATTTAGTAGTTGAAATCGCCACACTAGACACGATCAAAGATCTTTAATCATATATCAATAACAAAACGCTGGCCAAAAGAAAACATCTTTTTTAAAATGAACTAGCCAAGGATATATTGGATATTGGATGTTTGGCTTTCAAGTGATGTATGCGTTTTCGTGACATGAGCTCACACGTAGGGTTGAGTAATGGGTTTTTCTCGAGATCTGATTCACAGTTTTCAGGTGAATCAGTCATGACAAATGCAGGATTTTCCAAGGTGGTATCACAGTGCGAATGGAAAAACACGTTGGTCTTTTCTACATAAACTCGAAGTATCTTTTAGAAATAAAGTCGATGAAATCTATTGTCGTATATGCTTAGGATCGACCGATTTTGAGGATTTAATAAGCCCTTGTCATTGTACAGGTAATAAAAGAAGTACCTTGCTTAATTTCACGAAGATAATAGGAACAATTGGCATTGTCCATCTGAGATGTTTGGAGAAGTGGCTAAATTTGTCTCGATTAAGAACTTGTGAAATTTGTGGCTATAAGTTTGAAGTTTTAAAAAGCTATCCACACTTTAGTAAGGTATATATTGTTATTTTATTCGACGATTTTTGACTTTTTTTAGTCGCCTTAATGTGTTATATTTTTTACGAGCGTAAAAATTCCTATTGGCGTTGATCGTCAGTATTCTACATTGTTTTATTTTTAAAAACTATGATTCGGGTGAAAATGAAGTGAAAGATTGTTTAGTTACTAATACTTGTAATATTCAATTACTTTCCAACTTCTAAGTTTCTATAAGTTGGTTCCCAACAATATGCGCCAGTGATCAGCATATTGGCTTGGATTTGCTGTAATACTTCAGCGAAGATGGCAGCTTTTGTGTGGTGGGTCCACGATGATAATTATTGTTAACATTTTTAATGTTGATGATAATAACAATCGAATCCGAGTACAGCAAGTATACTGAGATATTTAATATGTTATTATTTTAAAACTATTGTAACTGTTTAAATCTCCGGCCTTGATGAATATTGAAGGCACTGAGAGATCACATTACCTTCAGAATACAGATTACAATCGATTTTCAAAAGGGTTCTTATTGTTTGTTTGGCTGTTATGTATAAGATATTGCTTCTTCATATTGCTGGGAAGTCAGACTAATAGCCTAGTTTTACTAACCATATAATTTTCAACCTATGCACAATTACGTTGGGCCTTCTTGTTTGATAACATTTTGCCTCATAAGATGTGATATTAGTTCAGCAGTATCTAAAAGTCAAATGAGGTATCTTTATTTTTAAACAAAAATTAGTATCGTCAATTTGAAATTAGCTTCTTTGCCCACATGTGTATCATTAGTTGTGAAAGTAAGCTTAAATAAAAATGACACATAGTAATTATTTCACTAGATGCTAAACAATTTGTTCACGCTAGATAGCAAGTTTCTGCACCTCAGAGGTTTCGTAATTGGTTGGGAGTATCGTTTAGGTTATTGTTGTTTTCTGTAACTTGTCATATCGAAGTAACTGTTACAATATACAGGACTAACTTTATACGTTAGTTGGCTCAAAACAGTGAACACAGAATGACTAATGGAGACCGCCGAAGACGGAAGTTGGTTAAGCATATCCCAATTTTTACTAATTTACTTAAAACCACAGCTGCAGTTACGTTTTCATAAGCCTAAAGGTATTAACATGACTCTATATATTCAAAACATTAACAAGCCGTAATAAAGTTGAACGAGATTACTATGTCGGGATAGTCGCGTAGTTGATATGCAATTGATATATCACCACTTTTGGTTATAAAATATATTACTAATCAATGTATAAAAACAAAAACCATAAAAGAAATTTTACTGTTCATGAACTTGTATGTATTTGATTGCATGCAATTTCACGAGAAAATCTTGTTGTTAAAGTAGTCATCTGATGACTCAAATAACTTTACTAACTGTTTTGAATAAACAAAGGAGGTTAACTGTAAATGATTTGACAGGAACACCGTAAAGCTGTTTTCTAAATTATATTTTTAAATTGTGGCTTAAACAGAATTCTGCAAAAGACAAATGATAATAATTATTCTGACATTTGTGTTCTTGAGGGTCCTACCTTTCACTAATCCAGTTTGTGAAAATATCTAACGGCAATTATTTGCATGCTTAAATAACAGATATTACGAATGGCTAGAAATTGGAGAGCAACAGTTTGTTTAGTCGCTTATAAAATCACGCCTAGATGAGTAAACAAAACAATTGTATTTGCTTTTTGTATACAGTTCATTAATTATTTATCGTATAGTATAAGTGTGTTTTCCCGTTTTTCAGAATTTAATGGTTTATGACATATTGAGTGTTCAGGCGAAGTCAATTTCGATGATGTTGTAAGTTTGAGAGAGTTTGTAAGATCCGATTTCAAGCATAAAAAATTAAAAGTCACGACACAAACAGCTTGAAATAAAGGCCTATACTCTTCTGTTGAACGACGAGACTTTATTTTTGTTTAGGAAGGTTTAGGTGATCGGATAGAAAAAGTGCAGAGCATAAGAAATGCAACGTAATGTTTTAATTTCACTGATGCTTTGATCATGATTTAACTCAGATTGTGGCAAAAAAAGCAAAATCCAGGACGCGCGCTTTGTCCCATTTAGAACTCGCTAGTTGGATACACCTGCATCTCAGTGATGGTGTTCACATCGGGATTTAAACAGCTTGTTGTGTATTAACCACTACCGTTTTTACCATTAGGCTGCTAAATCTAAACTGCAACACTTGTACAACGAGTATGTAGATGTACTTTAAAGCCTTCAGTTAGTTTAAAAAATCCCAAATATGACGTAACGTACGTTTTGAATTCCATTTGCCAGCCACAATCCAAATTAAATCATACTTACGCATTTCTGCTGTATAGTTGCAATTTGCTTAAACTGCACAGTAACTGATTAATTTTAGTCCATGTAAAACCAACGGAAAGATTCATACGCACTCAAATTATGCTTCAGTCAGGAAATTATGTGATTAAAAGAAAAATATCAAAGATAATTTACTGTTAACATCATGTGACGACCTTCATATTCATATGAGTAATATTTCCCTCAAAAAGGACTCTTGGCTGTCCATTTTTATTTTGTTTGTGTTGCCTAAAACATAATAATTTGAACTCTTCCTTGTTAAGGTGTACTGTTGTTTTCTGTCAAATTAGTGGTTATGGATGGGAGGGAAAGGAGATGGATCGCATCGTCGTCGGCACTTGTGGACTGATTTAATATGCTTGCTTATAATGTTGCCTTTACTTACTTTATGTGCATGGTTAGCCATCTCTTCGAATCAAGAGGAAGATATCAATAATACAAAGAGATTTCCATGGCAGTCATTTTTTCTTGGATCGTTGTGCAGTCTTTTATTATTAGTATTTAATATTTGGTTAATGGTAAGTGATAAATGTTTGCATTATACATCATTTCAACAACCTGTATGTTAAGCAATGTAAATTAATTATTTTAATTGTCAGTAATTCTCAAAGTTAATTGTACAATTGTTGGTTTGATGTGTGAGATGAATTTGTCATACTACGAAGTCACAAAAGTTGATTCACTTGGTAACTTAATAACCTTTGCGCAATTTCTTTTAAGTCTTATATCTTGTGTAATGTTTTAGATATATTTTATGTGAAACTTTAAACACTAATATATGTAGTTTGTGAAACCTTAAACAGAAAGATAGAAACGAGTTGTCAGTTTCTACCAAAAGCGCTTCTGAGGTTTTCAGTTTATTGCTTTTATTTACTACGACTTGAGAAACTCTGGGTGGAAATATAATTGATTTTATCTAGTTAATCACTTAACAGGGAGTGTTAACATGTTCTATTCTTAATGGAACAAGCGTGTTTAATAAATTTACTATATAGTATTTTTTGTTTACAGGCGAACATTAACTACGTAGTTCATCAATTCATCAGAAAGCAGTTAATAAGTTTGCATTATATGCAATCGTATCTACGTTTTTCATATAATGTTTGTGATCATCCTGTCTAGTGTGTGGTCAAATATGATTAAAATGTGATCCTACGTTGCTTAGAAAAACAAATAATGTCAGACAACACAAGAGAAAGTTTAATGTAGTTATGGCTGCTTGGCCGAGAGCACATTTATATATTCATTATAGCTTATCAATTTTGAATTTCCTATTCAGTAGCAAATCAGTGATCGAATAAAAACTGAACAGTAGTAGGAATGGAAATGGTTAAATTTCATTGTTTTAACAGTTTCTTATAATGTGTTTTAAAAATCGTTATGCTTAATTCTACCCTCTTTACGAAGCTCTACTCATCATGAAAACCACAGTTATTAAAATATTAGTTCGTTTATTGTTGGTAACCATTTTTTACACAATTATTGAAACTGCCATTAGAAACATTGATTAAATTTGCTGTATGTTGTTGTCAAACCTTATTAGGGTGGGATTAGTTTCAGTTTGGCTGTCATATAAGATGTGCTTATTTTATTCATATATGAGTAGATAATCGGAGCAAGCCAAATAACATAAAATAGCTAATTTATACCTCAAATCTTCTCTTCCTACTAATAAAAAAGGATCAGGTTGCATTCTAAGAATCTAAAAACTTCACCTGGAAGATTTTCACCTGTTTTTAGCAATTAAAGTACCATCTATATTTATTTGTTACAATTCACTGCATATAATTATATATTTATTTGTCTTTGCATATTATGATGATGATTTTAAGTAAAGCACCATTAGTCAACTACACACCTTAGCCGATTAAACAATCTTGGCTTTTATGTTATCATATTTCAATTAATTTTATGAAAAAATACAGTAAATTTGTGAATATTAATAGATCTACCAACAAACTTTAGTCCTATTACTTTTAAATATTTATCTTTCAGTTTTCACTTCGATACCATCATCAATCATGGAAACTATGGCGTAAAGAACAGTGTTATATTGTTTTATCTGAAAGTATTAAAAGAAAAAAAGTGATGAATATAAAATGCAGTCCAAATAATTCAAATTTGATGATTCAGTGTGATAAACAAGAACAAAATCAGAAGTTCAAACATTTAGATATGACTATCACAAACAAAACAAACATGAGACTAAATAATGTAAGTTTACTTACAAATAACTCAGTTAGCATTTTTAGCTTGCTTACTGTTATCGAGATCCCATTTACTGGTGAATGAAAGTTCCAACATATAAACAAAGTTAATTAATATATTGATTATCAGAACTATCCTAATATGAAGATGTTCACAAACCTAATTTCATATACTTTTATAAGAAGCTTATAATTAACAACATTTTACTAAACACCTACGTATTTTAAAGTCTAGCTGACTTTTTAGTGTATTCGAAATCGTCCAATTTAGAAAGCAGGAAATTATTTGAATTTTATATCTTATTTGACTAGATTTGAGAACTTTACTGCAATCAATTCTGATATGATAAGCTAACTGGAAACTTGGTTAGACTGTAGTTGTGGGTGACTAATGTGTTAATCGATTTGATACTACGATACCATCAAGTACTTAGTTTCCAACAATATGCAATCAATACTTTAAATAATATATTTTATTGCTAGAAAGTAAAGCTTATGACGACATCGTGTGCGGAGTTGTAAGTATTCCAGTCAGTCAAAGTCTTTTAAAATGGTTATATGTAATATAATGGTAAAGTTCAATTAAGAAGCTAACTATTGTAGTAATTGAATACATTTTATGATCTCATAATAATTGTATTTATAGTTCACTTTGAAACAATTAATTTCTTTGCTTTACTACTGAAGTTTTTGTAATTCATACTGGAAAACACTATATTATGAGAATTAATCGTAAAGTGCCATAAATGATTACATATACGATGTACTATTAAGTTTAAACAATAAATCTCTTAATGAAATCAAGGCAATATTTATAATACAATCTCACCGATATGCAGAAAATCAATCCCAACAATAGTATTTAGTCACAATAAACAAAATCTTTTTTATCAATTAAAAGGGAACAATATTATACATAGTTGGAGAGTTATGTGTGGATACCTAACGAGCCCCAAACCAGGACGAAACAGTCCCCTAATTCTCATTGATTTTGAGTGTTTTCGCAGTTTGAATTAGCAATTCATTTCTATTTATATCACCACAGCAAACATTTTTGTATTATCACAGGTTATTTAATCTATCTTCCATCAAATCGACTATCATATGCAATTTATTTGGTTTGTTAAAAAGATATGAGCTCTAAAAAAGACACATTTTCAGTGATTTATTGACATGCTGTTACTCGATAATGGTGCTCACAGATGCCGTACTATATCGCGAGTCGATTGAATTCGGGAATGTGAACTAGTGGATTTTAACTTAGAAGTCTGAACATTATGTGCTAAAGCCTGTATTTGATAATCTTAGGTTCTAGCACCTGACTGACGTAATCGTAAGACAAAAATCAGCATCATTTTTATGGCAAATCGAAACCGATGCGTTATTATCAGAATACAAGTATTCCCCTACGAATACTTTTCGTTTGAAATGAGAAACCTAAGTGACCTAGAAGAAATAAATCATAAAATTGTATTTACTTTAAGTATGTTTGGTCTATATTTAAATTCTGAATTTTAAATGTATTTCAAAATTACTTTAAGCTCATGTTGAACACATTTTAAGGTATTTTGAATATTTTATACCCTCTCTGTTACTGTATTATTAGCCTGTCAGTTCACAGTTGAACGTATTGGCTAACCCACTCTGAAAATCTCCTCAAAGTAGATCTGTAATAGGACTTATCTTTGTTGTTACACAATTTAGTCACACCAATCACATTAAAATTTATTTCAGTAGCATAGTTAAAATCAGTTGCACTTGTAAACATAGCTCTATAATCAGCCTAATCTAAGCAATCAATGGACAACAAAATCTGTGATTCTACTTGTAATAACGTCCATAAAAGTTTAGCTTTTGTATTAACCTGTGCCAAAATGCCTTTTTTTTAATGATAAAAAAAATAAATTACTTTTCTCTGTGGAAAATACTATTTACTGTATTTTTAATCCAAAATGTGCATAATAATTTTAGCACTTTGTCTTTCATTTTACACATAACATTAGTATACACCTTCATTTACATTATAAATGACAAGTCATGGCTCTTATATTACATTCTATTTTTTATTTTACAGCATATGTTTAGCAGTTTATGAAATTAGTTTATATGTCTAGTTTACTAATGCTGTTCTGCATAAAGTTTACTTAGAATAGTCACCAACATTTGTAAACTATGTACATAATTTTTTCTACTACTTGAATGAAACTAAGTCGCAATACAGTGGCTGTAGCTAATCCTCATCCTTATGCAAATCAACTATTTTACCCATATAATTTAATTGCAAATATCAGTAGTCTTTATTGTAACAAAGTTTGTAGATTAGTATCTTTTCATTGTCTAAATGTAACTGAAATGCAAGCTTTTTAATCGAAAACCAGTGTTTTATCATTCAAATGTAAAAGTGACATTGACAAATTTCTTTGTATTCACGAGCTGCTTAGTAAAACTGTATAATGAGTATTCTTCTTTTAGAAACGGATAATTTATTGAATAACTTATTTCGGAAAATGCATGTTAATTAACTAAGAATGTTATTACTATATTTTAACTTCAATTGGACAATTTAATATGACTTTAGCATATTATATTTTTCTGAATCAAAAATTTGTGAACAGATTTCAGTGAAGAACTGCATTACTTTACGCTTTTCATAATAGTCCTTCTATATATGATGGGCAGTGAATAAAAAATATGCTAAATTCGATGGTATTTCTGAATATTATGAATATCTATTAGTTTGCAAACCATGACAAGATTGCAGCATCTCTTATGTTGCAATAAAATGCAGGTATCATTCGCTCCTAATAAACGAAGTAGTTTTATAAAGTTGAAGAACTTACAAACATTAAAAGGTCACCCGATACGTTAAGTCAAAAGTCAGTTATCGAATGCACTCAATATTTATAACACGAATCACTATTTAAAAGATAATAGTTTGTAATATGTGGTCCATAAATCTCTCGTGCTATACATGTTTTGATGAATGTTTGCAGTACATAAAAACTCTTGAATCCATACTTCACCAGTATTTATATTAAATTGAGTTTGAAATTGGCTAGCATGTTTTTAACCTTTGGTTAAAATATGGCTTACACAAGTATATTTTATATTTTTTGTGCTCTTTTAATGTGTATTTTTGTAAATTTGGATTTTTGTATACTAACAGGTGAATTTAACTAAACATGTTTTCAACACCAATAAAAACTTTCGAATTATTATAAAGAATCTGAGCTTGAAGTTTTAATTGAAATAATACTTCGTATAGATTAAAATTTTGTTTAAATTATGATGTGATATGATAATGACTAACGAACATGAGGTATTAAAGTAAATTATGAACAATTCAAGAACAATGTTGTTTACGCATTTGTTATGCGCATTTCTTTGTCTAAGTGCAAACTATAAACGATGGATTTTAATAGACATGACGACCGCACCAACTTCTCAATGCATAAAAGATTATTCTACGAGCAGGGTATAATTTAATCATCATGCATTAATTTAGCATAGTGTAAACATTAAAGAGAATGTAACTGTTTTCCCTAGAGAAATTACTTAACGGTTGATTTGCTATGAAATAATGAGTAATTAATAAAACATTTACAATATGTCGTTCATTTTATTGGACAATTCATGTTTGACTTATAGGAAACCACTTACTAAACACTGACTTCTTTTAAAAATTTGAAAAACCTCTTTCTTCGCGATTAGAGTAACATTTTTTTTATTTAACTTCAGTAGGTAATGAAGTATAGACATATAATAAATCCAGTTTTATTTAGTAAAGAAATGAACTGATATTTATAATATTTTTTCATAATTATATAACTAAAAGGAAACTGTTTGCTTACAAACTATTGAATGTGTCATATATACACAGATGTTTCTACTAATGGTTGACTTGATAACTTTAAATAAATTGTCAGTTGGTGTTTTAATTGTCTATAATAAATAATAATATACTTTGTAAAATCTAATTGTGTAGAAAACTTAATTTTTGATGATCTTCGACTTTAATTTAAGTCATTACTTCGGGGATTAAATAACTAAATCAAACGTATATCAGACGGTTAAAAATGTGTCAGACTATCTTCATCGTTTGTAAGCGCTTGGTAAATAAAACTGTGGAACATACCATAGATTGTATAGTTATTGAGCGACTCACATTGACTTTTTAATTTGTGTTATCAATGACACTATCACAGATACATGCAAATAACGAGTTCTAGGTAAGATGAAACACATATTGCAATTTATTTCACAAAATATTAAACTTAAATCGTTGTTGTAATTTCAAATACAGCCATTAATTTGGTATATTTTAATTTTATATAAAGAAGTTTCGTTCATCCAAAATGATTTTACTTTTTTGCTACAGTGTATAATCAAGTATTATCAAGTTTGTTCATCAGAATAGTATTTAAACTATTATACTCTCTTCTCTAGTTCTACTTAGACACGCTATACGAACAACAGGATGAAAACTAATTACTCCGAAGTATAGTTTATCTCATCCAGAGAGTGCAGTACATTGATTGTAAAAGCAAAATAACTTTAGTTTCATGAAGGCGAGACTTAACTTCATTCCATCTTTTAAGAACTGAACTGATTATTGTGATGTAATCTTATATAAGCTACTTTGTTTTACGTAGTACTGTAATGAACTAGTTATTCTTATTGTATAAATAGTTTGGTATGTTAGTGATGCATATTAGTTATGCCAAGATAATTGTAAAGCTTTGATGCTGATGTAATTGCTTATTAAAAGTATCTGAAAATTTCAGAAACATTGTAAAACAAGTGGAATGGTAAGCAGTAACGAAACAAAACAAAGTATCAAAATTATCATGAAAATCACTAAACAATCAATAGTAATTTGGATATACGAACTAATCGGCTATTGAATTTACCTATATATCCTGAATATTAATCTTGTATCCTGCATTAAGTTTAAATCTTGGGTTAAAGCGAGGTGATGACTGAATGCTAATTATTTATTTCCTTGTCTTGATAACAATAAAATTGTTTATATTTTTAATTGGTTTCTTTATATCTCTAGACCATAGAAGATGATTGTGAACTAGCAACAAATTCAGCGCTGGAACAATTTAAGAATAGTGGAAACTATTCTACGTCTGTATGCAGTATAAAATCAGAAATTTATAATGAATTAAATGATAGTTCAGTGAATGATGAACCAATGACATCTGATAATGTGGAAACAATATCAATTAAAGAAGAAATGATCCTTAAGGAAAAGATCGTTAAACGTATTGACCAGAGAGAATCAATAAATTCTTTTACTGCTTGTGTAATGCCAATAGTACCATCTGAAAATGATGCATTAAAATGAAACATCATATTGATCTAAAGTTAGTACTTTCTCTTAAATCTTACTTAATATACTTGAACAAGTTACATATTATTTATTTTTTTATCAACTACATACACTAATAACAACAAATGGTAAGAAACACTTATACTGTATTCATTTTTCTGATAATATTTCCTACTTTATTTCTTTGATTGACTTAATTTGATTATCTGTGATTAAGTTTTCTGTACAAATTTTCTAGATCAGTAATTGAAGATAAATTATGTATTATATTACTTTTACTTATTGTACAGCTTCATTGACAATATTTAAGATTTCTTCTAATAACAAAAACAGAACGCCTATTAAGAAACCATCATTGTTAATGTTTACAACGATGATATCAATAAGTTAACATTAATGATACTGTCGATTGTACTCTTTCTTATTGGAAGAAATTTCATGTTATTATGAAGCAGAGAAACAATGTCAGCTAGTCTTTCAGCTATAAGTGCATTTAGATTATAAATGCAAATTCGAGAAAAAAGTTATTACTCAGAGATTTCATGAAACGTTATTTAAATTAATAAAAGAATTTAACGATAAAATGTTTTCTAAATAACTGATTATTTTCCCTACTAATTGTACAAAAAAAGAGATTGTTAGCCATGTAAAAGTTCTTACTGACTACATGGTCACTGACGAATAGAAGATTAACACACATAATTTACTGGAATTAATTTTATGAGAACATGACCATTCTGTAGTTATTTCCAATGCATAAAATCATTAATGGCCTAATATGTATACATGCATGAATACTACATGAATATTATAAATGTATTCATTATGATTTCTTATTTAAGAACATTTAACTTAGTTTTATTGTCATGTATGAAATTATATTTAGAAAAATTTAAGATCATATAAAATATAATAATGAGATATTATACAGTATATGCTTAAGTATTACTATATAGTTATTGAATAAGAATTCAAACATTTGGAAAAATTTCAAAGATATTTTAATAAAAATGAAATCACTCAGGAAAAATATGCATAACTGACTTTCTTTAAAGAAACTACAGATAGAATGACACAATGATTACAAGGTATCTACGAATGCATAAAAGCTTATATTCTTATTTGAAAATTTACGATATCTAATGAATATTTTACTTCAGGTTTGGACAAAACAAAATTGTACTTCTGACCATTGTTAAGATTGACAAAATCTTATAGATATAATTTCTATAAACCATGACATAATTTTCCACTTGTTTGTTTGTTCTTGTTCATCAGTCATAAGAAAAGTAATGAACTGTATCTTGTTCATTGAAATAAATAATTTCAAATGTTTTTTCAAATTGAACATTATATAAGAATATTAGATAAATGAACTTTCAGTATACTTGGTCAAACTCGCTTGTTTTTCTTTTGATGTCTACCTATAGCATACTAAGTACATAACTAGTTTTCGAAAAACTTATATTCTTAATAATAAATAAATACTTGTTACTCTTAACCTGCAATGGTTGAAAGTATATCATAAACTTTCTGAGATGTCATGTATTATATGATGCAATATATAAGGTAAACAACACATTAAACGTTTGCATATAACTTCATTTTACTGGTTCGATTGTCTGTCGGTGAGAAAAGTTATGACAATGTTAGATTAACAGCATTATTAGTGTAAAGCAACTTCGCATAAAGCACCCAGATGCATATATTGAAGTCTGATTACGTGGATTTAAATTTAGTCATATTTACATAATCCACGAATGCTGCCAATGTAATCAGTACAACTTCTAACTGACTGCTTAGTTTGGGCTCAAATTACGTTATAAATAGTATACTTAGTAGCTCAGAGATAAGTATCCGTTATGTACTTATCAACTTCAGAAAGTACAGAGTTTGGTTGGTGATTAGAGCGTTAAACACGTAGGGACTAGATTTTAGGTTTGTGTTTTATCTCACCTAATCCAGCATCAACTCATAACGTGTAACTCAGAAGGAAGTTAACAAATGTCACTTGTCAAGTGAGTTACATCAGTGACGTATAGTAAATGTACTAGTCTGTTACACACGTCCTAAAACTTGTTAGTCATTTTTATGTTTCTTATTTGTAAAAGCAAGCACAGTCAATGAGATTCATCATGTGAGTAAAATGAGTTTAGTTGACCGTTCGCAACGATTTTACAGTAACTTATTCTGAAATCATTCGAATCAATAGTAGGTATTAACAGTAATTGTAAAGATTAAGATAAGTCATTAATTTGTCTCGTTATTTTGACTCTTATTTAGGACTTAAAGGAATCACATTTAAAATAAACTAGTTAGCAATTTTTTTAGTTTACACAAAATAAGATCGACTGTTGAATACGTCACTCAGATTAATTTCATGCAGTCGAAACTGAAAACTAGAATAATTCGTCTTGGAGACAACTAATATTTTGATACGATTCTAAGTGTCAAACAAATTATACATCATATATAATAGGGAATGTCTGTCTGCACTGCATGGATTGTTCAATACTGAAAGGAAAGGGTGTGTATTCAGTTCTTATTAAAGAAGTTGACTGTTTACATTCTTAACATTGGAGTTATTATTATTAAGAAGGAGAATCATTTATATCAATAATTAGTAAGAAACAAGAATGTTTCACTTTTCAACTGATTTGTGATAATGAAGAAATCAGAAATTATCAAGAAACGATAAGTGTGGAACAAGCTAACTTTGTCTACATTTTAAAATCATATATCTCTGTAATGCTACATCGTGTTGAGTAAGATACTGTTTTTGGATATCAATAACTTATGAATGAAAAATGTAAAGATGGTTATTAATGACTGGCGTTAAATGAAAAGTTTTTCACCGGGTAGTAGGCAGTTAATAGCTGTTTCAACCTACAGTTAGGACTATCGGATTGTGTACATCAATGTACTTACCAAGGATTGAATGTTAGAGAATTGAGTGCAGAAAAAAGCAAACAGTTTCCGAACAAATAGTTGAAATGCATTTGTATTACGTCTTTATACCGGCTTTTTTAAATTAATATCCAAAAACTTTTGCGGACAAAGAAATTATTGATAAGAATAATGAAAATCTGTAGTCCGATAAACATTTTGTAACTGGGCCGCTTATCAATAACGCCAAAATGGATTACAGATAATATTAAGACTAATGAACAACTATTCACTTTCACGATCACTGTCTTATCCGTGGTAATCTTAACAAGTGTAAGCATCCACTACCCACAGAATATCAAAAATGTATTAAGCCTCATTTGATTGAATTCGTCACCTATTGGTGTTAGAAGGGTACCGTTGGTGAACATCTAATCCTCTGCTCCACTGGGAGTTCATCAATTCGTAGCCTTTGGGTAGGAGTCAAGGGTACACATTGCTGAGGAGTCCCATATTAGGATAAGACAGCTGTCCAGTGCTCTCTGCTTTTCAACGGTACCCTATCAACATCAATCTGTGACGAATTCATCCAACTGAAACCTAATAATGATCTTCACGACCTCAAAAATGTGTTAGTAAATTAATTTTTCATATACGTTGCAAATAAAAAAACCTTAACTACGATAACTATAAACGCCACGTACATGATCAAAAAAACATATATTGTGCAAAGCTATATGATTAAGATATTAGTTGGATATTTAAAGAACTCAGTGCTCCACTCAGTTAGTTTAAGTAAACGACCATACATTTATTAACATAAAATGTGATAGTCTACTTTTATCATTTCTTACTATTAAAAAGACTAACATAGTAATTATTCTGAAGAACACTTTATCTATATCTTCCTGAAATCGATGTTTATTTATTCACCAATTTAAGTTAAAAGTTTAATCAAACTAATTTACACCATACATTTGCATGTTTGAAATAAAATTAGTAACGATTGCCAACATGAGGTTTCACACACAACTTTCTGATGTCAAGAAGTTAATTAAAATGACTTCTTCAAATACAATTTATCAACAAGAATTTTCAATTTATTTACAAATCAATCATAGACTAATAAAAGGTAATCACTTCTCAACCTGTTATACACATAACTAGGCATCTTTGTCTGAATAGAGCTCCTGATAACAATTGTGGTGTAGTTGATTGACAGTGCACATTAAATAGATAAAATAGGTTTGAAAATGTTTAATGAATAATGGTCTGCTAAAATGATTTCACTGTTTTTGTTGAGTAGATTGTATATCAGTGTTCTAATATGGGGCGGTATTCTTAGGAGATATTGACAGAAAGTGCATTATTAATTTTGACAAATAAATAAAATCTCCTAATTTATAATGTTTATATAGTTTAGGTATATAAGGAGTATCTAAGACTTAATTGTTTTTCAAATCATCAAATATTTAAAACCTTTTGATTTTACGCAATATATTTATGAATTTGTATGCATAAAGTACAATAAAGTAAGAAAATAAAATAAAAGCACTTATTTCATAGATTCTTTCCAGCTGCTTTACAACATGAAAACAATAATAATTACTATACGAATCGCCGTACATACACTATATCGTGTTTATCATGAAGAATCAGAAAGTGATAATCAAAATGAAACTGAAGATTAACAGTAATTTCTATCGTCAAATGGATGGCGTGAACAAGTTCAACATACTTGGCTAAATCCTTCTAAATATCCTTGTAGAAAACCTACAACTGACTACCATGAAATCCGTAAGGATTAATGAAAGTTTATATATTAAGTATGTTGACGATAATTTCGTAGCCTCTTACGATCATCAACACGCTTCACATATATTGATATTTCTCAACATAGCACATCCAAATATCAATATCATGATGGAACATGAAGATAAAACACTGTTCGCCTTCTGAAACTTGACACACAGAGTATTATTAGTGCGCGATCGGAATAGTCTACTCATCAGAAGGACAAATGAAATGGAATGTATTCTAACTTCAGTAGATTTTATCAGGTGAGCCTCAGAGGATGATTGATTAGAAGATCATTCAACATGTATATAAGCAATGTTTATGGGACTGCATTGAGGGAGAATTGACTAATATTGAATGTCGATTGTGGATGAACGGATATTCACAAAAATTGGTGATAAAATAATGTTGAGACTAGAATGAAGCAATGGTTAATGTGATTATTGGAAAGAAGTGTGTTTCCATAAAACTGGGATTTTTAAGTGTAAAGAGAATGGTTGATTTCAGATTAGAGTGTATATTAAAAACGAACAATTTATGTGCTAGATTAATCTCAATTTCTGGAAGGGACTATTGATTAAGACAGTTGAATGTAGAAGGTGCTGAATTGTGTTTATCATTTTGCATGTATATGTAAAAGTAGGTGTGTTAGAAGAGAGAGTATAGAATGAGTGTGTGGATTATTGAAAGCATTGTTAACTGTTTGTCACTCAAATATCAACAGGTTTTTGACAATACGAATGATCGATGCCTTCTAAACTGTGTAAATGAGGTGGAGATACCGAAATCAATAAACGAATGACTTCGAATTGGTTATGATTTGTGGAAACAATCCGAATCAATCGTTTTAGACTATACATTTGTATGCAGTGTACTGTTATAAATATTCCTCAAATTTGGTGACCTCTTTTCAAGACTTATACTATGAGTCAGCGCCTCTTAATAACCCTCGTGACCTTACAAGTTTGTTTATACCCCCTTTCTGATTTTAGATTTGCTCATGTATCCAACGTATTAATGACCATGATATTTTGTCTGTATATGTCTTTATGTATGCGTTTCCGTATCAGTGATGCTTTCACTTTTCGTTGTATAGCATGTGTGTATTTAAACGATTTGTAAGAGGCATTATTTTGTGTTGGTCTTCATTAATGCAGATTCATCCTAACTACTGAAGCCCTGTTGACATGAGTTGTGTGAAGTTGTTATTGATTTTTGTTGATTGGTTTAGATTATTCCTAGGTTGTGAGGCAGCTGAATAGAATTGGTGAAATAAATGAATCTATCTTATTCTCCTAACTCCGCCTGTAGCCCTCCTAGGGTTACTGCCGGTCCCAAGCCCGGGTAAAGGAGGAGGGTTGGGCATGGGGCTAGCACCCCCATCCCGTAAAAACCCAAACTTGCTAAAAAAACGCAAACCAGATTAAACAAGATAAACCATTTAAACTCTGCCCTGGGAGTGGAAGGATTGTTTTTGACGCCTCATGATGAAAGCCGAAATTCTTCGGAAGTCATGAGGCCGATGCCCCCCCTTCTAACAACCAGAGCAAATATTTTTATAGGTACATGGAATGTTCGAACAATGTGGGAGAGCGGGAAGACAAATCAAATAGCTGCAGAAATGAAGAGATACAACTTGACGATACTCGGAATCAGCGAAACTCATTGGACTCAAGCTGGACAGAAAACATTAGCTTCGGGAGAGACGCTACTATACTCCGGCCACGAAGAGGAAAATGCTCCCCACACTCAAGGAGTTGCTCTGATGCTGTCCAAGGAGGCACGTAATGCACTGGTGGGATGGGAACCAAATGGACCCAGGATCATCAAAGCATCTTTCAAAACAATGAAGAAAGGGATTACAATGAATATTATCCAATGCTATGCACCAACCAACGACGGCAACGACGAAGACAAAGATCAGTTTTACGATAGACTGCAATCAATTATAGCAAAGTGTCGAGGAAAGGATCTGACAATACTGATGGGAGACCTCAACGCCAAAGTCGGAATGGACAACACTGGATATGAAGAAATCATGGGACGACAAGGACTGGGAGACAGAAACGACAATGGTGAAAGACTTGTAAACCTATGTGCCTTCAACAAATTGGTTATAGGTGGTACAATATTCGCCACAAACGCATACACAGGGTAAAACGCATACACAAGGCTACATGGGTCTCACCGGATCATACTACTGAGAATCAAATCGATCATATATGTATCTATAAAAAATTTAGAAGATCAATGGAAGATGTAAGAACCAGGAGAGGAGCTGACATAGCTTCAGACCACCACTTGGTGGTTTCTAAAATAAAACTGAAGCTAAAGAAGCAGTGGACAACTGGAGTGTCAGCAGTACAACGGTTCAATACAGGCTTTCTCCGAGACACTGACAAACTCAATGAATTTAAAATATCTCTCAACAACAGGTCCCAAGCCTTACAAGATCTGCCGAAAGAAGAAACCACTATGGAGGACAACTGGAAAGAGATCAAAGAAGCACTAACGTCAACGTGTCAGGAGGTTCTAGGCCGCAAGAAGCACCATTATAAGGAATGGATCTCCACTGAGACATTGAGCAAAATTCAACAAAGGAGGAACAAGAAGATAGAAATCAACAACAGCCGAACAAGAGCAGAAAAAATCAAGGCTCAAGCTGAATACTCAGAAGCAAATAAGCAAGTAAAGAAGAGCATTAGAGCTGACAAACGGAAATACATCGAAGGCCTTGCAACGACAGCGGAGAAGGCTGCAAGAGAAGGAAATATGAAACAGCTATACGACACAACGAAGAAACTGGCAGATAAACATGGTAAACCAGAGCGACCGATCAAGAACAAAGAAGGCAAGACACTCACTGAGATTGAAGAACAAAAGAATAGGTGGGTAGAACACTTTGAGGAACTTCTAAATAGGCCAGCTCCACCGAACCCACCGGACATTGAAGCAGCACCTACAGATCTCCCGATAGATGTCACTCCACCAACGATGGAAGAAATCAAGATGGCCATCAGGCAAATCAAAAGTGGGAAAGCAGCAGGACCTGACAATATACCAGCTGAAGCACTCAAGTCAGATATCGACCTAACAGCAAAGATATTCCACGTTTTATTCAAAAAGATCTGGGAAGAAGAACAAGTGCCGGCAGACTGGAAAGAAGGTTATCTTATCAAGATACCAAAGAAAGGAGATTTGAGCAAATGTGACAACTACAGAGGGATCACGCTACTGTCGATACCAGGGAAAATCTTTAACAGAGTATTGTTGAACAGAATGAAAGATTCAGTGGAGACTCAACTTCGAGATCAACAAGCTGGTTTTCGGAAGGATCGGTCGTGCACGGACCAAATCGCAACACTACGGATCATCGTTGAACAATCAATTGAATGGAACTCGCCCCTGTACATCAACTTCATTGATTATGAGAAGGCGTTTGATAGTGTAGATAGGAGAACACTATGGAAACTTCTTCGACACTACGGTGTACCAGAGAAACTCGTCAACATCATCCGGAACTCTTACAACGGAACACAGTGCAAAATTGTGCATGGAGGACAACTGACAACTGCATTTTCAGTGAGGACCGGAGTCAGACAAGGTTGCTTGCTGTCACCTTTTCTCTTCCTCCTAGTGGTCGACTGGATCATGAAGACCTCCACATCTGAGGGAATGTACGGGATTCAATGGACAAGTAGGATGCAACTCGATGATTTGGACTTCGCAGATGATCTAGCTCTTTTAGCACATACACACCAACAAATGCAAGCGAAGACAATCAGTGTAGCAACAACTTCAGCAGCAGTAGGGTTGAACATACATAAGGGTAAGAGCAAGATTCTCAAATACAACACAGGGAGCACCAACCCAATTCAACTTGATGGGGAAACTCTGGAAGAGGTGGATACCTTCACATATCTGGGGAGCATCATCGATGAAAAAGGAGGGTCTGATGCAGATGTAAAGACAAGGGTTGGCAAGGCAAGGGCAGCATTCCTGCAGTTGAAAAACATCTGGAACTCAAAACAAATATCAACTATCCTCAAAGTCAGACTCTTCAATTCGAACGTGAAGACAGTCCTGCTGTATGGAGCTGAAACCTGGAGAATTACTGCAAACATCCTCAGACGGATACAGGTATTTATAAACAACTGCCTACGCAAGATACTGAATGTCCGTTGGCCGGAAACCATCAGCAACAACTTACTATGGGAGAGGACAAACCAACTTCCAGCCGAAGAGGAAATTAGGAAAAGACGGTGGAAATGGATAGGACATACACTACGCAAACCATCAGACTGCATCACAAGACAAGCATTGACATGGAATCCTGCTGGGAAACGGAAAAGAGGAAGGCCAAAGAACACGCTGCGTCGAGAATTGGAAGCAGACATTAAAAGGATGAGCAGCAACTGGAAACAACTGGAAAGGATTGCTCAGGACAGAGTTAAATGGAGAACACTGGTGAGCGGCCTATGTTCCTCAGCGAGGAGTAACGGGCAGTAAGTAAGTAAGTAATCTTATTCTCCTACTATTGTTGTTCTTTCACTATTCATATTACTTGATCATTAGTAGTTTTAATCTCAATTCACATTTTCATCCAGTTCCGGGAAAGTCGCTTTGAAAACTTATTTCTATCACTTCTTTGTGAAGATCTATCACTTTATAGTGTACTTACATCCACGTAAAAACAGAAGACATAGTTAATTAGATTGTTGATAATTAAATTTGCACATTTTGCATAGAGACTAACTTTTTAATCCAAACTGAATAAGTCACTTTCGAAAAAATGACTAATAATGGAAGGAATGACATTTTTATTTGTTTGAATTGATGCTGAAAAACTTGTAAATATCTGCCATATAAATGTTCGTATATACTAACGTTACCCATTAATTCCAATCAACAATATTATGTGAACAAAGATTTTGTTGACAAAACCTCTAATAAGTTATTTATTTAATCTGTGGACAATTGTAGCTGTACAGGATGATAGTAAAGACTTTATGATTAAACCACCATTCATTATAGAGAGAGTAATAATATCAAAAACATTAAATTGAATTATAGATTTGTTTTTGTATCATTTCAATGAATAACTTGTATATCTTAATAATAAACGACCCACCTGTTACACTATATACTCATAGTTCAGACTTATATGGTTATGAAAATTGCAAAACATGCATTTTTTTGATATGACAAGAATTAAAAACATGTTGAACACTGTAAATCAATGCCTACAGCTTAAACTTTCATGAACCTAAAATGTACATTAATATGAGATTATTAAAAAATACCAAGCATTTTATAAACATCGAAAACTACAGATAGTCGGTAGAAAGTTTGTAGACTGTTGAAGTGATTATGAATAGCATTCATTAATTTAATTTTAATAAGACAAATCAACTTTGAAATATTAGGATAAACTTGTATATTCCCGTTGATTTGTTATAGTCTGAAGCTTGTCAGTCATTGTTGCTATATGTGCATCCTGAGCGGATTGCCTCGGTATAGTGAATTTTTCACAAGTATTATATAAGTTGGATTGTGACTGGCAAGTGGAATCCTGGACGCGCGTTTCGTCCTATTTGGGACTCATCGGCTGGATGTACCGGCATCCCAATGTTGATGTTCACACTGGGATTCGAACTCAATCCGTGGTCACCACTAGACTACTGAGTCCAGACAGTCACACTTGTGCAACGGGCACATTGGTATTAGGATAAACTTGTATATTCCCGCAGATGAGTCCTAAATAGGACGAAACGCGCGTCCTGGATTCCACTTGCCAGTCGCAATCCAACTTATATAACTCTGAAATATGTTCATATGTAATTAAATGATAGAAAATCCGTATTTGAGAACTAATTATGAATTTAATTTTACGAGTTAACCTGGGTCAAACAACCATTGGAATTTAGGAAGCACTGGATAGTTGATTCATCTAAGTGTAAAACTCTTTAGAAGTGAGCATCTACAACCCCACCAAGAAGTCCAGTTTAGAAGCTTAGGGTTTCACAGAGAACTCTTGATTATTAGAACAGTGCGGCGACTTCCAGTGGTTGGTATTTTTAACTTCAGTCATTTTATGATATAATGTACAAGTTCATCTATTGCCATCTGTGTGTGACTGCCTCTCACTAGACATTACTGAACTCTGCTAATCTTGTCTTCCCACTAGGGCTTAATAAATTACCTGCTGAAGTTAGTCACTTATGAGCTGATGTTGACTGTAATTAGGTGTTAAAGAGATTGTTAAATATGAATTTAGTATCACTAATTTACTTGGGTTAGGCAATCAGTAGAAACCAGAAACCACTGGACAGCTTTTATGTCCTAATAGATTACATTTACTATAAACAGACTGACCGAATTATATCTTTTACGAAAATATGATATATTTACAGCGAATTCTTATCGGCTACTGGACTAGTAAATGTAAAATGCCTACTTTAACTCAGTACAGGATAGCTAAGATCTAGCGAAAACGTTCAAAACTTTAGTCTTAATATATTGTGACTACTATAGATAAATGAATAAATATGATATCCAATTATCAAATCATATAGTTCCTTATGAAGCTGACACACGAATCCTAAATTGTAATTTCATCTGAGCATTTGTTTAATTTAAAAATAGTTCCTAACATGATCTGACGTTGATCACATTATAGTGCAACTAAAGCATGAACTATATTTTGATGTATATAACGGCTGTATAGTAAACTACATAATCTACTGACCACATTATAACTTGTTTGATAGAATCAGATCAACGCTAAAACTGACTAAACGTAATTAGTATTGATCTCTTATCAGTAATACATCAATGAAAACACATTTGGTCTATCAACAATATAACTTTACGTGAGAACAGCAAAACTATGTTCAGTTTGTTATTTATACACCTATAGAGCATCGACATTTTCAAATATTCTCCGACTTTTAAGCACATATGAAATAGACGTGGTTGAGTTTGACTAGAAACGAACTAAGTACGTGTATCGATGTGGACATCAAATCTGGGATGCGAGTACATCCAACTGGCGAGTCCCAAATAGGACGAAACATACGTTATTGATTCAACTTGTCAGCCACAAATCCAACCTAAATCATATTTGTGAACTTCAGCTATATATAAATCATTTGCTAAGGTTGTACATAAGGTAAAAGAGATTATTGAATTTTAGTCCACATTCAACCAATCAGAAGACTTGAAAACAGATCCAAACTGTATGCATTTATTATTCAATGTAAACTGAGTCAGAATTCACTATGATGTCATAGGATATAGAAACAAAATAGAACAAAATTCAATTTAACCAACTGTGATAGATTGAATTATACACTATGACCTAGTTAAATATATTTCTTCTAAGTATATTAGTATAGTTATATTATAGTAATAATATTAGTGATAATAACTATTTCTTAAATGAGGACATCATACAACAATAATCAATTAATATGTCACAAATATTGAGTCACAATAGAAAATCTTTTAACTATCAATATTTAATTAGAAGAATGACTCACCAGTGGTAATTCATCATCATCATTGTTATTTAATGAATAAAAAGTATAGCTTGTGAACAATTGAACTAGTATCTTCTAACTCTGATATCGATTCTCACATGGGTGAAACTAGAGTGTCTTAGACTAGCAGAAATGTATTTTCCAAAATAGTACGCTAGAAATAGTTCGTTCTTAATCAGCAATGAATGAAGATTCATTTCCATAATTATTGTTTACATGTGATAATTGGTTTAGTTTGCATAGTGTTGTTTAAAGTTACTCAATTTATGGCGATGAGTACTACATTTAGTTATTATGATAAATTGGTTGGGTCCAAATGAAAACCAAGAAGCACTGGATATGTGTTTCGTCCTAGGGTGAACCCCCCCCAGCAATGTACACTATCTGTTAACACAAGAATTCGAATCACTAAACTTCAGGTTCGGTAACGACTAATCCTCTTCACCACTGAGTTAGCATCTCGTTTCAGTCAATTCGTGGTGTGGCGTGACTTTCATCCAATGCGATTATTGATAAATGTTTCACATCCGGAAAGCCTGAATTCCACTAATCACAAGTTCTCGCTGGAAATTCAGGAACATCTTGAAGCCACAAGCCTGTGAGTTGATTATTATGGATGTGTTAAGATGGTCTTGTGGAGATTGGTATTATAGTTAATTGTTTGCATTCGTCACAGAGTGGAGTACACACGTGTCGGGACTAAAATACATCACTATTGAGAACAGATGGTTGATAAGCTATATCACAAATTGATGGATGCCATAAATCTGCCGTTGGACACCGGCGCAGTGATACGGATAGCTAAGCGTTCGCTATAGACTCGATTCCCTGGAGGAATCTATGGTACTGAGCAGTTTAATATTAAGACAAAGCAGCTATCCAGTACCCCCCACTGATTTTCAGTGGTACCAAACCAACATTAATTTATGAATACAAATAACTAAATATCCTAATTGTTTAAATTGAAGTAATTTCGTGAAAATTAGTTTTTAATTAAATATTTTTATTCACCACAAATTGATCACTGTTGGGTAACATTGAAAACAATAGTACAATACTTCTTGAACTTCAGTGGTAACCAACGAAGATCAGTCACTGATGGATACAAACATAACAATTAATTTAATCATTTTGTTTTGAAAGTGATTTCCTATGAAACTGACCTTAAGTTATCAAATGTTTCACAACAAAATCTAGACGGCGATAGTAAAGTAACTTCATCAGAAAATTTAACAACTTGACGTTTTGAATATTTTTACTCAAATCAGTGTGTACCAAATTGATTAATCTGAAACAAACAAGTTAGCTTATAATTTGTATGTGACTAACTAGAGTAGTCTTTGTTCCAATGTATTTCAATGTAACAATTCATAACTTAATATCATTTTAGATCAATATAAATTGGAAAGTTGGATGTGTATTAACTCGGTGTAACAAAGTTGTTTTGTTAAGATCATCAATGTACACTGTGTGAACAAATTCTTTAATATTCTTTTATGTCATTGTCACAAACGGTTCCTTATTCTATATTAATAAAAAGTTCATAAGTTAAATTTGAATTGTTAGCGTTACTTTAACTACCTAGTTATCTTAAGTTTCATTTTTGAAAAAAGACTGCTTGCAGTTATTTAGGGAAGTTATTTTTAGTAGACTGTCTCTTTTTTTTAATCTTGCGGAACACTATTAATAAACCATTTACTATCATGTATTGCAATTACGATAAGTTTGTATTTTCCCGTTGATTTTTAATGGACTGAAACTGGTCAGTCTCCGTGGCCATATGTGCATCCTGAGCGGATTGCCTCTATATAGCGTTATTACACAAGTTATATATTTAATTTGGATTGTGACTGGCAAACGGAAGCCAGGACGCGCGTTTCGTCCTATTTGGGACTCATCGGCTGGATGTACCTGCATCGCAATGCTGATGTTCACACGGGATTCGAACTCAGTCCGCTTCGTGCCAAACGCCACCGCGTTCATGACTAGGCTACTGTATTCAGACAGTCACACCTGTTCAACGGGCATATATATATAATTAGGATAAGTTTGTATTTTCCCGTTGGTTTGTAATGGACTGAAACTGGTCAGTGAACATCAACATTAGGATGCAGGTACATCCAGCCAATGAGTCCAAAACAGGACGAAACGCGCGTCCAGGATTCTGCTCGCCAGTCACAATCCAACTTAAATATCATGTATTGTATCTTTTTATGCTTATCAACGTAATTTATGCTAATTCGGATGAACTTTTATCTTCTCGTTGATTTATTATGGACCGAAGCTGGTCAATCTCTGTTGCTACATGTGCACCCTGAGCGGATTGCCTTGATATAGCGATTATTTATAAGTATTACTCCAGTTAGATTGTGACTGGCAAGTGGAATTCAGGAAGCGCATTTCATCCAGCCGACGTGTCTCAAATAGGACGAAACGCACGTCCTGGATTCCACTTGCCAGTCACAATCCAACTAAAATAACAATTTATGATGTCCTACTAGAAACTCAATATCTCCAACTGTCTATTTAATGCACAAAAGATACATGATGAAATTGTATACCCTAAATCAAACTATAGAAATAAATAAACGATAATGAATTAAAACGTTTTTCGGAATACATTCGAGTGAAAGTATCCTTTAACAACTGCTGATTATTTTGCAACGATTTCAATGTAAAACATGCTTACCATAAACTTATATTCAAACTGTAAATCTTCGCGAATGTCGTAAGAAGTGATAAGAACTTCAAAATATTTGAGTGCAATATTGATGAATTAAGAGACATCAGAGAGATTATTGAGCATTATAGTTAATGATTAGTAACGTAGTTAATGGAACTTTGTAGTAGATACTCTCATAGAACAATAGCCACATGACTAGAAGGCATTTTTTTTATTGAAACAGATAATTAGGTCCAAACAAGCCACAAAAATATATGAACCACACAAGTACAAAAGTATATTGAAAAGAAAATTGAGGCAGAAGGTGACCAAGGGAAAAAAGTTAAATTTGACACAACAACAAGAGAATTACAAGGAAGGAGATTCAGCTCGGATAAAAATACAGACGAGATTTTATTCTTGTTAAGAGAAGTTATCTTACTTTTATGAACGTTCTAATAGGAAACCCCAGTGGGATAGCCATCGGTATCTATTCTGCTTCATTTCTGATGAGGTTTCAAGCCACTAAGTTAAACCAACTCTAGGATAAACCGACAGATGTCAGTCCCATATAGCTTTATTCATCCCACAGGATTATACCATAAACTGACCACCTTGTTTTTTCCAACTAATCCCACCATTAGCAAATAATGTACGATATTGAAGCTGCTAGGGAAACATTCATAAAACATGACCAGGCTACTGAAGCTGGTATCTCAAGACAGTGATGTCAATTGATTTATCATCACTACGCCCCATCACACTATGCCAAACCGCAGGATTACTGATATGAAGTTATCACTAAACAAAAATGACCAAACACAGAGAGACACCGAACGTCCTCAACTCGGAGAGACTAGGTTTCTTTAGCGTATAGACGTAATGCCCATTCAGAGGTTCTATAAACCCGACCTTATACTGCTAGACTCACATTACGATGACACCTACGATGATCCAATTAGACACAAGTTGATCTGATTCTCGTTATGCGTAGATTGATCTCATCTGACACTACCAGAACTCACGCAGCTACCGAGATACACGAACGATTTCTAAAGGTTTACCACAATGAGTCAAAGCAGGTGCACATCCCTGCTAGTCTTGAAAGCGTACTTTGCACTTGATTGATGCAAAGTACATGCCATACGAATTTCCAATTGAATAGGCGAGATTTGGATGGCTTATGTGTTATCGTACAGTAAAAAATTATCATCCTCATACTTACGGTCGGAAAGGTCTTCTCTAAGTAACAAGTTTAGATCAACAGCATGTAGTTTCTTCAGTGCTGTTTCTAGAAGGTAGAAGGGAGAGTAAAAATGAAGCTGGGCAATCCTGACTAATCCTACTATTAGATTAAAATAATGGGTAAAAGTGATTGTATTCCCTCACTCTACCTTATGTAAAGAGCCTTTAAGATGATAATAAGCTCCGCAGACACGTACTTCTTAAGTAGGCAGTTTCAGAGTACATTCTTATCCAATGAACTGAAGACCAGTCTCTTGTCAGGAAACACAACGAATGTTGGCCTATGTTATTTGTGACAGTACTCTAACATCTGACCTTACAATCAGCTTTTTATTTGTTTTGTGAAGTCTGCAAATGATGACGGAAGGTAATAGCCTGGGAGCAATCTAGATTTGATTCACCCCCCCCCCACACCCCTTGATAGTTTTTACATTGGTTACATGACATTAGACACTAAGAATTAATAATCACCTTAAAATAACCACTAATTTGTACATTGTACAAATATAGAGCATATTAAAAATTTCCATTATACTAATTATAAACAACACATATGAGCAAACAATATTGTTTTCAATTATATCATCATCAGGCTCTACTCTAATATACAGCAGTATTTATATACGAATATACATAGAGTAATTGAAAGCTGAACAGTCTAAAACTGACGGAAAATCAACTTGTTGTCAAAATGAGTGTTGTCAAAAATGAGTGAATAATTATAGTTTTAGTATCATGTTATAGCTAAATAAATGCAGTATTGAGTATTCAGTTTTGTCATTTCTAGGGATTAATTAAAATCAGGTAGCCTTATTCAAATTACTAATATCATGTGATTAGTAATAAATTACTATATAAATTTTAATTAATGATACCAGAGTCAGATGATAATTCTATTTTTCTGTTGAGAACATTCAATTGGTTTAGTGAACAAGTACACCACTGTCGTCGATTAAACTGAATGTTATCAGAAAGTCAAGTGTAAATGACTTCTACAAAATTAATGTAAATCGTTTTAGCTAGGTATTGTAAAGATTCTTAAATGCAAATTTGATATCACGAATTGACATAAGTTAAAAGAACAATGAAAAAGTTAATTTAGTTCAAGAATTTCAGACTTAGAGGTAAACGCCTGGCCATGGAACTACCGAGTTAAGATCTAACAGCTGATATTTTTAATTTAGGGCAGTCAACTATACATTTATTTGGGCGATCTCACCCATTGTGATTTGTGAGTGATTGCATTACACGCGAAGTAGGTAAACTCTACAGGCCACTTGTTAGACTTCTAGTGAGATGTGACCAGAAGAGATGATTAATTTCGAGTGAAAGACAACAATCCATAGACAGGAATAAATTATATCGCGCAAAAAATTGTATAGTCGACTGCCTGAAATCTCAAATCTCAACGTTTGGATGCCAGATCCGAGGTCTAATGGTTAATCATTTGCCGTAGAATTTGAAATTATTGAACTGGATTTCTTAATGTTGTAGACAGGTCCTACTGAGAAACCTCAGACATAAAATGAAACAGTTGACAATCACTTCCGCATTTAGAGTGGCACTAAAAGAAATAATAGTTGACAAATACAAACAATATCCTCTTTCTGATTTTAGATTTGCTCATGTATCCAACGTATTAATGATCATGATATTTTGTCTATATATGTCTTTATGTATGCGTTTCCGTATCAGTGATGCTTTCACTTTTCGTTGTATAGCATGTGTGTATTTAAACGATTTGTAAGAGGCATTATCTTGTGTTGGTCTTCATTAATGCAGATTCATCCTAACTACTGAAGCCCTGTTGACATGAGTTGTGTGAAGTTGTTATTGATTTTTGTTGATTGGTTCAGATTATTCCTAGGTTGTGAGGCAGCTGAATAGAATTGGTGAAATAAATGAATCTATCTTATTCTCCTACTATTCTTGTCCCTTGATTATTCTAATTTGGAAATGTGTGATATCGGCTGAAATTCCTGAAGAATTATCACATTCCTTGCTTGTTTACGTCACTATGCCTCTTGCTGAAGTATAATGAAATCTGATAAAACTGTTTCATCGTGCAGTAAACATTGTACAATCCATGTGTTGTGAAGCATAAATTTATTTTGATTTTATTTTGTACATGAATTTTCATTGTAATATGAGAAGAAAATCAGAGTGATAATGATTTTACATAACTTTTGCATAATAACTAAGTGGCGTAGGTTTAATTATATCGATTTTCAACATACCATTATAGACTTACAGAGATCAAGTTGTCTAGGAATGAAAATTTTAGTCATCAAATACTGACTCATCGTTTTGGAGGTATTGCGCCAATTAAGACATTGAATAGCTTTATAGTCTTCACCCACTGACTGAATTTAAATAAACAACCACTGAACATCTGGAAACACGTTTTGATCATGAGTAGTATATTTTCAACTGACAACGAAAATAAAATCAATGACCATCAGGTCTCTTTTAGTGAGAGTTTAACCATTTGACCATTGATTTAACACGCGATGTATTTATTTTCTTATCTACGATCAATTTGAAATGATAAGTGACCATTTTACTATACCCGGCATGACTGAACTGGTCATGACTTTTTGATGACATTGGAAATTACTTAACGAAGCTAGCCGCTAGTAAATGTATGATAACTACTTCGTATAGAGAATTATTTTGACCGATGATTTTGCACTTTTATTCTTCAGATTGACCTTAGAGATTTTACTGTATCGTATTTGAAGCCATCAATACTCTGAAGAACTCCAAAATGACAAGATATAGGATTTACACCTGGTCTTCATTAGTTCTTTACATGATGTCCGATTGTGATGGTGATTATTTTTAAAGTCCAGCATAATGCCATGTATGCTAAGAATGAATCTAGGCATAAATAAGAAGCAGATGGATTAATTATGATTTTAAAGTTCGCTACGAAGTTATTAAGACCTAACTGAAGTTAGTTGTCACGTCATCAACTTAAACCTGTATTGACCTTTGTCTTTAAGGATCATTCAATTTTGTTAGGGAGATAATTATTTCCTTAAAATAACGTTTGTTAATGTAGTCCATTGAGTTCATTTCTCATATCAAGGCATATTATTTACCTGGAGGAGATGTTACTATTAATCGTTAATATTTTACTAGTTCCTTCAAAATGTCATTTTGTAACGGATTATCAGATTGATCATGCTTCACTCATGTGTCATTTCTTATTACGATTGATTGTTATCAACAATAAATGTAAGTGCAGTTTATACACTTACTGAGATAACGCATCACTTTTATTCGCTTACCATTTTTTTGGATTCCCCTACACAAATTCTCCTCAAAAATACAAAATACGTTTAGACTAAACCAGAACCGTTACAACATAGTCCCCTAATATTACACGACAAATTAATGATACATACACTTCACTGTATAGTTTCTAGTGTATTTCATAACTTCAACATTGAAATTTACAAAGTGATTATAAAAGTCACAGTGTTGTTACATAGGATTGGCTAATGATAAGATGAAAATTTTTTGATCAAGCTGACAAACATGATCCCCGAATAAACTAATTTGAAGCTTGTAAAATAACTGAAAAGCTCACTTCAAAGTGAATTTAATACCATCAAATTTTCAATTGAGACAGTTCAGTTCCAAAGAAGTGGACATATATGACTGAATTCATGGTCGTTGTGTTTTGAGAAGAGTGCGATACTCCCAAACCGCTAAGTAGTTTTCAGACAATTTGATTTTGAAATTCATTTAATTTGGAAAGTGAGATTATCGTCATGTTATATCATCGGTGAGTTACTATTTGAACATCGACTTGGCTGATATCATTATTTACGATTCTTCTTTTTGGAACTTCGATAAATAGCTATCAGGGTTTTAAACTAGGAATGTAGATAATTTTAAGCTAAACAGTTCTTTCTTTGTTGTCTCTTTGGAATGAAGATATTCAGAAAAGAGAGTACACACACTTATAATAATTATTGTGAATAAGATTAATCAACAGGTTATTATAATCCAAACTTAGGTTAACAAAATAACTGAAAATTTGATCTTTGTTTTAACTAGATACTATTAAATTCGCAATTAGTGTGAATAGATAAATATGAGGATTGTATAATGTATACGCCTAACAAAGTGCACCAATAGGCCGGCGTTCAAGACGAAAAATTCCAACCATTTGTGATACAGCTCGATGGTCATCCATTAATATTATGCCACACTTTTAGCAGGTCTGAACTGTCCCATTCACGACCTCTCTTAAGAACATCAGGAACATCCTGAGGTTAGTTGTAGATAGGCTGATTATTATAGTTGAGTTAAAATCTTCATTTATAATTTCGTTGCTCGTAATCGTGACAATGTGATTAGAATGGAAATTCTACGATTGAACGTCGGCTTAATATTACGGATGGTTAGGAGTTTACTGCAAGATTTGAAGGTCCTGGGTTCGATTCCTTAGAGAAGTTGAGGGATGCTTACTGCTGAGATGTCCCATATTAGAACAAAACAGCTATTTGTTGCTTCATGGTTTTTAAGCAGTATCTAATCAAGATCAGTGAATAACGAATACAAACAACAGAATTTTAGAAATATTAAAATCAATCTTGATGTATATTTTGTCCAGTTTCAACTTTATATATATATATATATATATATATATATATATATATATATAGAGAGAGAGAGAGAGAGAGAGAGAGAGAGAGAGGTCCGTAACCGTTTACAAGATAATAGTATGGTACAAATAAGTACAATACTAAAAGAGTTTAACAAAACATGGTTGGACGCTACTGGACACGTTCTCTCAGTAGAACTATGTTTAATTTTGCAAATGGAATAAATTATATTCTGGTAAATGTGTTCTGCTGAGGTTCTTAAAGTCCATAAATCAAACCAGTGATCTGTTCTTTACTATTTATTATGAGATAATCTTGGGATTAATTAATATTTGTCACTCATAGTTTCACACAATATACGACATTCCAAAGGTGCTTGCTTGAGTACAACCCAATCAATTTCATCTCAGACGGTTATAGCAACAACGTAATTGTTTAGTAGCTTTTAATGTCATCTTTATGCTATATCGGTAAAAGCTATCATTTTTGATGGTTAAATGTAAGGTAGTGAACAATCATTTCATAGCACCTGCCAGTTTGATAAATTCATGTTGTGAAGAATACGTTCTAAAAGTTGTAATTAATATAAACGTGTTTTCGATTGTTAAAATTAGTGAATAACGATCGGCAAATTACTGCCATAATATGATGTGGTCATATAATAGCCCTTTGAGATACTCATTTATTGGCATTACACGAGAAAAGAATTTTGATCAACCACTAGATAAATTGATTTGTTTTAATGTCTTTTAATCCCCTCCCCCTCCAAGCCGTTATTGTAGCAGTAGGTAACGCATTCGGCCACATTTTGCAAATATTTTATGCGTTATCATAAAAAGGCAGTATTTGAGTAAACAATTAACATAATGACATAATAGTGCAGACTTATTGATGACATATTTATTGTGTGTAATAGTGAACACCATGTGACTTATCTATATGAACTTCTTAGCATGATCCACTGTAGCATTCAGTTTACTGTGGAATAGGAAATGGACAACAAGCTTCACTTTCTTAATGGTACTAGTCATATGATAGGAAGTGGTGCAATTAAATTTCTGATTTATCAAAAAAGCGTATGAAACGGTTTTTACATGAACTTTGAAAGCTTTGGTGGAGAAATTACAAGAAAATATAAGTTAGAACACTATTTTATTGCGCGAAGACAAATTTACATCATTGACAGATCAATAGATGTATTGAGGAACCTACAAAAATGTAACTTCCTACAGTTCAGTGATCAGTGTAAAACATTAGGAAACAATATTTGTCAACAACTAAGATAGTGGAAAGGAATACATATTTTATTTCAGCTAGTTTACTATCAAGAGACTGCAGAACTACCTCTCTCTCTATATATATACTACAATGTACACGCTCTTATGAAAATAATGTGGCGTGTAAGATAACATAATAACAGTAATCAAATGCTAACGTATCTTGCTCAATAGATTACACAATATTTATTAAGAGAAATTGTAAAGTATTTCGGCAACAAGTCAATTAATGAGAACTCGTAAGTAATAGTAAGGAAAAGAACATTGAAATTACTTAATTGTGTAAAAATAAAGTGAAAAAAGTTAAAATTATATGACTGAAACACAATCTATCGCGTGGGGGTTTAAGTGAGATCGGAATTATGAAGACAGTCAAAGTAAGGAATTTAATTGGAAGAATTTCTACCAAACATATAGGTCGGGAAAAATAGATATGAACATCAATATCTTTGTCTTTGTACATAAAGTGAATTCGTGAACCATGTATAGAATAATACGCTGGATACGATGGATAATTTCGCAATGTTGATGAATTTGAATATGGCTGTCAATATCATCCAACTTATTCCGTGTAATATACTATATGGTTTACCAATTCTTCGTTTACAGCCAGTCTCAACTTAACTCCAAGTTAATTAATCAACTTACTTTACTACTTCATACATTTTTCAAATGAAATTTGTTAGCCAATACTGTAAAACATATAGTAAATATCTGATATATTACTTACTTGTTTAATCTGGTTAGCGTTTTTTAGTGAGCTTGGGTTTTACGGGATGGGAATGCTAGCCCTATGCCCAATCCTCCTCCTTTACCCGGGCTTGGGAACGGCAGTAACCCTAGGAGAGCTACAGTCGGGGTTGACTTTTCTAGGAATGCATAATAGTTTACTTTCAGGGTTACTAACAGAACTAAATCATAAAACAATATGTATAACCAACAGTCCAGTACTGTTTAATACATTATGTTTTAAATAACAATATAAACCAGAATGCAATCTAGAAACATTACATAATGCTTATCTCAATATATTTTTATTAAGTGAGGAATTAAATAAATTCACATTTCAATTGACACTTATATTAAACACCGGAAATCATTTACCTGTTATACAAAATAAAAATATGGAAACTTTCAAGTTGATTAATTTGCATATTTTCTATTTAGTTAAATTGAATTAATTTTTGAATTAGTTTAAACAAAAAAAATCATGTGTCAATAGTTTTATCTGTTTTCCATGGTATCAGTTAACTGAAATGGTTTATGGACTATATCAGTTCACTAGGATGAAAATACCTTATTATATATCAAAAATACTATATATATATATATATATATATATATATATATATATATATATATATATATACATAAATATCATTACGATGGGTTAACTTGAAAACGAGATTTTCGTCCATCATATACTTCCAGTGAAAACATCTCTGTTACTCTCAATCTATTCAGAAAAGCGATCAGAATTATTACATCAAATGATGATAAAGAAAAAAATATGTAGAATATAAAAAACATACTAAACATCAACAATTTCCCCATTAACATAACTAATGGTGTCCAAAAACAGTTTATTCTTTAGATAAATAAAATCCCGAATGATAATCCATAGATTGGTGTAATGGTTCTACCCAACCATCAAGGAAACTTGAAGAACTACAACGAATTCACAAAACGCTAAGCACATTCTATAATGGATTAATTAAAGTTAAGGAAAAGATTCCTTTCACCTCTACAGAAAATTGTGTTTACATACTAGACTGTGTAGATTGTGGTGCATTTTACATTGGATAATCTCCTCGAGAAGTTTCAGCTTGAACCAAAGAGCTTCTGATATGCTCGAAAATACCACTTAATATTCCTTTCGATCTTAAAAAGCTACAAATTAAATCGATAGTAGTAATACATACTGTTTTCCAAAAACTATCAAATCACTATTAAAAACAAAAATAATTCAAAAGGCTTCACAAACCACATAGAAAGGTTGGTGTCTGGGGCTTTTCATACATTATTAAAAGTAACTAAGTTAAGTATAAAACGAAACCCTATGAATAGTCTAAGTTGTACACTCACACATCTAACTTATGACTCCGACCTTAGACTAGAAACACACGCAGCTTAAATCTGCCTTTTCACATTACAAATACCTGTCATTCATCCAATCTAACTTCGCTTACTTAAATGCACCCAGTAATTTCATCTTTGATATATTTGACATTCACATAATCAGACTGACCTTCTTTGTTAGCCCTGTGATTTACATCTGATTTAATATGTTTATCTTTACTAGTTGAATTCATGTAATTGAGTTATTTATTCTATGGAAAAACGACTTAATACAGTGAAATGTCGAAAATTTTAACGTTTCTACACATTAGTATTCCATTATTACATTACTTACTATAAATTAAATTTATTTATTTCTGTGAGTTAAATAAAAATTTTATGAGAAAGTTAATAGTAGTGACTGAATGAAGAAAGATAACTGACCGTAGCACTATGTTACGTCACATTGTATAGTATTTTCTTAATAAATCAATTGATAGTTTGGCTTTATTTTGCATAACCAGTCATTGCTGATATATGGATTTTATTAATATTCTGCTAACTGATATAGTGTGTACTGAGTTTGAGTGGAAAAATATCAATAAATAGTAGTTGATACACTCGGCTAAAGTGGCGTATATGGAAAAGAATTCAAGCATTGGATTTCGCTGTTAGTCAATACCCATAATATAATTAACTGAAAACATAGGTCAAGAAAATAATTTACAGACAATCACTGTGTTAATTTTGTTCTGGCCACTAGAAAAGGAGGGGTGATGAAGTTTTGCATTTCATAGCAAACATTGTACCGATGAAATATTAGTGACCATCCAAAAACTTTTTGTCCGATTAGTAGCCATCCCTGATAAATCAACAGATTTAGCACTGGGTCCTAATTTTAGGTAAGTACCAAGGTGTCAAGTTTTATACAGGGCAAAACCTATTTTTTGAATCCCACCATTAGGCATTGCCCATAGTGTTAGCGACTGCTTTATTTTTTTACATGATATTTTTTATCATAATGTAATCACTTCTGATAATCTGGAATTTGCGTAGAACAATCCTATTGTGGTAGCCATCTTAGAAAACAATACAACATTTTGATAAAATATCATTATAAATCAAATTAGAATGAGTTTTTTTTTCATTTCTTTTTTCCACTGAACACCTAGAATGTAAATGTAATTTTTGATTTTCCACATCTTAAAATAGTTTTTACGTTCTACTTAAGCTTTCAAATTACATATCACTTAAAACTTTTACATTGAAAATATGATTAGATAATTTTGATTTGCATCTACTGATCAATAGAAGTTACATGGAAACAAAAATCTTTAGATCATTTTTAATGAATGATGTAATCACTAATTAATACAAGTTCATCCTAATAAGATGTAATCGATAGTTACACTTTCTAGTTTAACTGTTGGATATTAATGAATTTTAGTGTAAATATAAGACAAAGAAGAACATCGAATGTAGGATTCAATTAATATGAATATACGTTTGTTAGACTAGATTCTATACTTTTTGGATCAGAGAATTTAACAAAAGACAGATAGTGTTTTACCGACTTACCATTCTAACTGCACATCATGATAGGATGTTAAATAATGAAGAATGTTTTACACAATGTTGTCATTCGAACTAGAACTGTGAATGTTCCCACAAATGTTCGGAGGAAATTAGTGTTTTCACATAGTTAATATAACTTACATTTTGTTTCTTTTGTGATCTAGGAAACTTCTTCAAATCGCTAACTGAATTTTTCTTTAAAACATTCTTTCAATCATTATTTAAGTCACGAATTATGCGATCCACTAAAATTGAAGTTAATAGGCCAT